>JAOWBL010020509.1:0-34119 GCA_028564865.1 Zenarchopterus dispar
AGATAGATAGATAGATAGATAGATAGATAGATAGATAGATAGATAGATAGATAGATAGATAGATAGATAGATAATGTATGTATGTATCTATCTATGTATAAAAAACTCTTTCAAAAAGGTTCATGTGTCCAAGTCATTTGAACACATCACATGTACATGTTTCATACTGTGTTTATTTTCAAGAGGGTTTTCAAGACTGTGACAAAGAATTGACTAATATTTTGTGAGACGCATCACAGACATGCCAAATGCATTGACACAGAAACCCCTACATAAATTCCAAATTAAGTGAATAAAGTCCAACTGACTGATGTGAAAGAAAATTATAGACACAGAGTTTAATTTGGAAAATTGACTGGATTCTTTATGGTTTTCATGAGCTTGATCCTTTAAATATTTTTAGCAGACTGAAGACTCTGGCTTCTCTGACACCTGTGCATCATAAACACTGCTTAGACCGGCTGTCTAAGCAATGAAGCACAGCACAGCTGTATCAAGTAGAATCCAGAGATAGGACACGTCTGAAATAGCTTCGCTTTTCAGACCTTCTTTTACAGACCACATTTTACAGGATATTTCTGCTTTCATTTAACTTATGTTAGTAACAAAGCAGAAAAACTACATCTGTAGTGCCATAAAGAAGACAATTTGATACGGATACAGACATGCCTACAGGAATCCATGGAATAATGGCCAAGTCAGATCAAACCAGCATGGATTTCTGATGTCATGTAGAAGTAATGTAAAACATCTCAGTCAAACCAAATATGATGTCATTTCCTGCTATGTGAATGTAGCCTTTGTGATGATAACGGTCATGTAGAAAAGACAGTGCCGTTTTCATAGCAGTAGGAAGGAAAGGAAAAGCAAAAGATGGAGTCAGCACAATAGTAAGAACGTGAAAGAAGGACAAGAAGTGACACACTGAAAAAGAGAAAAGAAAGACCACCGCATATCGTAAAAACAGCAAATGGCTTAAATCACTGTAAGAAATCTATAGCTGGAGGGAAAAGATTTAAGGGTTATTATTTCTGGCAAAACCTTTACTTGGTGGGACACAGATCTGAGAAGTACCAGACATTAACCTAATTATCAAATTACCAATTAAACTAATGGTAATCACCTAATTTCAAATATATTTACACAATCATTGTTCAGATTGTACAGAAAACATTCTAATTGCAAAACCCTGTCACTGTTTGGAGTACAGTTTCATACAACACAACAAAAACAGCAGACTCTGAACTTGACCTGGAAGTGAACTTTGACAGATTCCTCTTTTCCCTCAGCGACCTGTGAATCTGGTTTTTTTATTCCACCAGACGGCACAATGACGATGCATGCATGCAGACTCTGATACAAAGCGAGCCATCTCAGTCTACCTGCATCATTTATCACAGTCGGAGGCTCCGGATGACTGCTCCCTGAGGAAGCCGGAGGGCGTCCTTCAGGCTGAGCCACTGGGGCCACTGAGTGAGCTGCGTAAAGAAAAATGAACAGGCTCTGCTCCTGAAACAGCACACCTGTTGTACAAGCTGCAAAACATGCTTGAGTAAGGCTGTTAGATTGAAATGACCTTGGTTTTGGCAATATATAACCCAAGCCACCCACCCCATCACAAAAAACTACACAGCAAGGTGCCCGGTACATAAAAATAACAAGTAACGTTAAGGTGAAAAATGTATAACAATGTGATCATCAGCTAAAAAATTACATGGACAAACTAGATGTAATTAGATTAACAATGTGCTACAATGTCTTGTATCATTTAAAAAAAGTGTATTTACTTGGTTATTTTTTTTTAAATAAATTTTTAACCCATCTTCAACCCGTATTAAGTTTCTAAAGAATACTTTATTTACAGTGACACAAGGTTCCTGAATAATTATTCCAGCTTGAGTTAACTGAGCACGTGTACCAGAATAAAATTATGTTATAAAGTAATGTGTTAACAACTCAGTAAAAATAGAGGAAATAATGAGTTCTTATTAAATTATACTGTAAGGTTTTGATCTTACAGTGCAGTGAGAAGGCTGATGTTCAGTTTTGAAGTATATAAGTACAGTAAAACTAATTGACGCTGAGCTGAACTGAGTCATTATTTATGCTGTGACGCTTACAGCTTTTCCAAAGTCTTTTCTGCATTCAGAGGCATGTGACGGTAAGAAAGCTGAGATACTTGTCTGCATTTGCAGTAGACTTAAGAGACAGAGCTAAATTTTCTGCTGTCGTCTGGAATCAAGATGTTGCATCTAGGTGTAAAAAGATGACTGTTCTTCACAGCCTCTGCAGACTGAAGAGGATGTTGCTGTCACAAACCTGCATCATCAACCAGCACACTTACGCATGTAGCATGACACATACACACACACTCCACTTACTGTAACACTCTTAAACTGACTCTGATATCACTTTCATGTAAAACTGGAGACGTCCTTGTTTTTTTTTTCATACACACACAGACACGCGCACACACACACACACACCCTTTGTGTGACCTGTGGCTTGCCTGTCTTATCTACTACAGCCGGAGGAAATGGAGCCAGACTGTCTCAATCACCCACCTCACAGCTAAATATAGAGCCCTGGGGGGAAGTGCTCTACACACTGAGACAACCGTGACCATATACAAGGTAGCTAAAAAGTATTGTACTATCATGATGTGATTTTAAGCCAAGACGATTATGAAGTTATGTGACATAATGTGTTTGGGCAAGTGCGACCATGTGTTTGCTGCTTTATACACATGCTAATACTGATGAATACTGACAAACTTATCTGTGCTGTTACATACACATTTGCCAAATAAATCTAAAGGTCCATAATGTGTTAATTTTCGCCTGGCTGGGAGCAGCATGCCTCACATTTTCTCTGCAAAGACAGACTACTCGGAGAAAAATATTACAACATCCCACCTTTATTCGCACATGCCATCCACTTCAGATTATCTGCGAAGGCGGATTCTCGACCAATCAGGTAGGGGAATATTCGGACCTACGAAAAGAAAGCAGATAGCTTCCGTCATTCATTTAAATAACATTTTCATAGAGGCCTGCACACCAGCAAAGAAGATAACAGTGTCAAGTCCAAGCAGCAGGCTCAGCCTTTATCTGCAGCTGATTAGTAAATCCTTTCTTCTTTTATAGCTGAGTAGATTGTTGGCTCAGGAAAGATTAGCATTTCTATGCAAGATTTTATTTTGACTTTCACTGATTAGAGTATGTTCTTTGTAAACTCACAAAAATACACAAATATGTATTAACAAATGCAGTTAGATGTATACGTGTATAAAGAATCTGCATTTGAAGGGACAAAGAAAAAGATAAGCCATGAAAAAAATAATCTTCAAAATCCATGTTTTATATGCTATATTGAAAGCATTTCCTAACTTGATAGTTCCGAACTGAATTTTGCTCACCAGCTCTCAGCTGGCTGTAGGAGCAGGTGTAGCTGGCAGGTGACTGTATGCAGTCTTGTGTGTAAAGAGTGTTGTTGCCAGACTGGAGCAGATGCAAGCCTCTGGGTGCACAGCTGTTTTTGCTCCGAAGCCTCCATTTTTCACTTTCTCCCTTCACCCTGACAGGAAATATGTGCTTGTATTATGAATGCACAGATATGTCTAGATAAGAGTGATATGTTTGATACATGTCTGAAATCTGCATATGACATCTGTAAACATAGATTTGGGAGCACAGTGAGCAGTCTTTCTAAAAAGGTCAATTTAATTCAAATTCATTCTCCCATCACCTGATACTTATTCATTATGGTTTTCATTTCTCTGTCAAAAAACAATTCTCCCATTATTTCATGGTGTCATAGAAAACCCCATTTTACAATCAATAGCTATTATAAAAACCTTAGCTGACAAAGATATAAACCTCAGACAGCTCATTCTAGTTCTACCTTTTACCATTTGATACTGTTGTTCTTTTGTCAACTTTATTTAATTCAGTGTAAACAAGCTCATTTGTTAAGCTGTCATTTTGAAGCAGGCGTTTTTATCAAAATCATAATCTTCTTCTATTCATACAAACCTCTTCTATGTGTATGACGGTGCCAGAGATAAAAGAGAACACAACAGAGCTGTGATGTGATTAAACCAACATGTACACCAATCAAGCATAACATTACGACCACCTGTTTGAAATTGAGCAGGTTCTCCTTGTGCTCCTGAAAGAGCTCTGATCACTCAGGATGTGGAAAAAGAACATTGCATTGTTAACAAGATGAGAAGTGTTTACACACATTATCAGTCAATGGTCATAATGTTAGGCTTGATCGGTGTCTGTCTGTTGAGAAGTTTGATTACAGCAGGATTTTCTGCTTCTAGTTGAATAATCTACATTACTGGAACCAAAATAATGGCAAGAAAGTTATTAAATATGGAAGATGTCTCCAGGTGTTCAGCAGTGATTAAAACCCTTAGCTTTGGCATGAAATTGTTTACATATACACAAGTGCCCACATTTTACATAGACAAGGTCAAAAATGAACACAGACCAGCAGGGACGGAACACTGAGGCAATACAGGCAGTCACAGGGGCTGCCGAGGCACAGGTGCAAACAATCAGAGAAAATTGGGCATGTGAAGTCAAACTAGAACCAAAACACACTTGGAACCAGAATTTCAAAATAAAATGAGAAACAAGCCAAACACAAGACCAAACCAAAAGAACCAAGAAAACAGAAGAATAGAAAGCCAAAACCTCACAATAACCCTAGACATATCTAGTTAGTGCATAATTTAGAGTAAATCATGTTAGAAATGTTGAACAAGTGTATTGTTGGAAAGTTACATGTGTTTGAACTAAGTTAGCTAGCTGCTCTCTGATCTTATACAACATGCACATTGCAAAAATAGCCCCTAGAAATAAAGCCAATACTCCTAAATCTAGTCAATATTGTCTTAATTTAAGCAAAAAAAAAAAAAAAAATCTGCCAATGGAATAAGAAATATTTTCTTGACTAGATTTCTTAAAACTACCAATCATCATCAACCATTTCAGCTTACTCCCTCTTGGGCGCGTTTCCACAGCAAATCATAGTCCACACATCAATTTGGTCCAGTTTTACACTGGATGCCCTTTCTGCCTTTACCCCATGGAGACACGAACACACCAATATACATATTTTTTGGACTGTGGAGGAAGCTCATGCAAGCATGGGGAGAACATGCAAACTCCACACAGAAACACTCCTGCCAGACTGGGAATCAACCCTGTAAACTTCTTGCTGTGATGCAAAAGTGCTAACCTCTAAGCCACCATGCTGCCAAGTCTTGAAACTAGCAACATAATCAAAAAATAATATTATTTTCTTGAAACACTGCTTTGTTACTTTCTTAGAAATTAGTTTTTGCAGTGCAGCCGGCTCCAAGACAAAAAAAGTGTTTAATAAAACCAAGTTTATTTTAAATATTAGTTAAGCTTGAGATTTCAGCCTAAATATAAAACCATATAGTAATGTTGCTTATTATTTCTTGTTTTTAGGTGGAGGAAGCATGTTTACAATAAAATAAATAAATAACTGACAAATAAAAAGCGTACTTTTAATATAGTATTGTAATTTGTATTGCCCTCTGTGACATAAAGTAATACAATTTTCATTAAAAGTAGGCGATAAAATGGCAGAGAATGTGTGCCAAGATAAGCATCATTCTTAATATGGAAAGACTGTGAATGTATGTAAAAAACCTCTGATAGGATAACAAAGTAACTTCATAAATCATGTTCAGTTAATCTTGTATTTGTTTGATACACTTAATGGACAAAACAGCTGCTCAAAAGGTCTAATACATTCTTAAACTCCTAAAACAACCCTTTTTACACCCAGTAGCAGGGGTGTTATTTTTAATTACTGACAGACTGGCACACAAGGCTTTCAAGCTTTTAGAAATTAACAAACCAGAAGAGCCTGATAACCCTGTTCCACAATTTCTAAAGTTAGAAAATGATTTTTTTTTCTCTGTCAAAAGCAAATCTTTTTCATCTATATCTTGCCACTAATGAAATTTCTTATCTCCAAGCCTGCTTTTATCCTACCATTACTAAAAGCTGGTGACCCTACACGTCTAAGTGATTATGAGCAGAGCTCTAGGGAGTTTTGACAAAGACTCAAGAACTGCTCATTTCTAATTACCTTATTATTATAATATAATAATAATAATAATAATTATTATTATTCCTACAGCTTTGTGGAACCTGTCATATACAATAATGGATAAAACATTCCAGTTTTTTTGTTTGTTTGGTTTGTTTTTGTTTTTGTTCTTGTAATTGGATCTTAAAATGCATTTGAAATTCAGATTTCAGGATTTTGGACAGGTCTGTTGGGTCTAACGGTGAATTTTCAGACTATACAACTAACCATCACAGGTTGTTAGTGCTCAAAAATTACTTTTTTAAACAATTATTTCAACCATGCCCATATTGAGACCATAACCACCTGTCTCCCAGCATCCATCGGGTTCAGTTATGCAGGACTGACCCCAAGGCATCCACTTTATAGTCAGCAATGGTCAGCTCTTTCCCTATGTGACAACAGAAACAATGTTGGCAGGAAAGACACTACTGCCTCATTATGTCTTTCCAAATGGCAGCAAGAGATAAGGTATTGTCAATGTACAATACATGAGACACAATACATGATGGTTTGGGCAATGTTGAATGTGGGACAGCATATCAGTCTCCTCTTTCTCAGGGATGTGCATCTGGCTCCTTATTCCAAAGTGCAACCTCTTGTGAGATGACAGTGTGGTATGGCTTCACCTTGTCTCAAACAGATGGAGTGATTTGGATGACACAAGGAACTAAAAAAAGTGCGTATTTCTGCAGCAATAATCAGTGGCCACAGGAGATTAATTATATTGTAGGAAATAACTAAAACAGCAAATAGGGGTCTACACATATTTATAATACAGACTGATATTGAAATTATTAAAAAGTTCAACTTGATGCCATTAATTCAATAGTGGTCTACACTTATACCCAAAGAGACAGTCAGTAGACTCAAGATAAAAAAGTGCATGCTCCCAGTGATCATCTTTATTTGGTATTAATCTGTGCCAGATTGAAATATGGTATCCAGCTTGAGCACACTCCTGCCACAAGCCAGTTCTATCTCCCTGAGGGATGCCCTCATGTCCAACATCTACAATCTGACAGGAGATTAGCTGTTGGAGATTTCACGGCTCAAGAGGTTACACGTTCAGGTGATTGACGGAATCTATCTGTGTTGTAGACAGGAGTCAGGGCAGACCACCACCACTGTTCTAATCAATGCCAAATGGTTGCAACCTTTCTTGTTTTATCATATTACCATTTACTACTGTTGAATATGGCCCTGGTAAGGACAGACACACACACAGTTATTGGATAGAAAAAGAAGGTGGTAATAATACTGTACACAGCATCAAACCGTTTTTAGAAATGAGAGGAACAATATAATGACATGAAATTTGTGAAAACATCAAAACAAAATTAATATATTTGATGCTTTTTCAGTTTTTTTCTAGTACTTTAGATGTTTTTGTGATCAGTAGATACTGATATAACAGCAGTGATGGCTTTATGCATAAATCATAAATTCTTGTAAAGATATCCATGATCTCATTTGCATTTGGTTCCCCTCAGCCAGGATCCGGGCTCAGTGGGAAGCGTTACAGTTTTGTAGAGGCAAGGCTGTCTAGAAAGGAACCATTAAAAAACACCAGTGGAGGAAAGAGAGGCTGAGCAGACAGATCTGGAGACTGTGACAGAGACAGAAGACTACTATTATCAGCAGGACTTCTAAATAGAACTATCTAGCAGCATCTCTGCTTACTGCTGTTCAGCCTTGAGGCAGAGGTGGAGGGTGGGGTGCTGGAGGTTGTGAACAGTTTTATACAGACCATTACAGACACACACACACACAAACACAATGCTCAAGTTCAACATTAAGACTTGATTCTCACTATTTTAACTGTTCTTTCCAGCTTCATACATGGCTTCTCAAAATTGCACTGCTATTGCCTTGCAGGAGAGCGGGGAGGCAGGTTTCTACTTAGCTGGAGGGTTATAACTATATTCTGAAACTGTCTGAAAAAGTCTGAAAGGACTCCATACTGCGCATGGTTAATCCCTCTTTGCTTCTCAAAACCATTCTCCAGAAGCTGTGTCAAGTAATATTACTTGGAAAATGCATTCACTGAAATGTAACAAAAGAGCTTGTGAATCACCATTAGACACATATTTTTCAGTTATCCTTGCCCTCTCTTTATACAATTAGTAATCAGTGCCCCATCCCTTTAAAACATAATCTTTTTCCCTTTGTGGTTTAATTTACTTGAATTAATTTTTTAATGGATCCCTTTAAATATATTTCTTTAAAATGGTATCAATTGGCAATACACATTTTAACAACACACATTCACAAAAGTCCACTTCTCTCATCCATCAATGTGAAAAGTTACAGGTTACAAACAAAGATTAATTTAGTGCTAAGGTCAGCCGATCTGACTGTACTGGAACATAATCTGCAGAAAATAAGAAAAGACAAGTGTTTAATACACTACCTTCCTTTCAGGCCAGTTATACTTGGCAAAAATGGCATCATATGTATCGACTGCTCCATCTGTCACCAGCATAATGGCCTGGCTACACTCGCTTCCCCTCCCAGTTTTGTTGAACTGAAGACAGGAAAAAAAAATCACAGGCAGAGACATTACAATTAAACAAAAACAAATGTAAAATACAGTTTAAAATTCTGTTTTTGTCATTTACACCCAACTCCAACTAGAACACTTGCAATGTATCTTTAAATGATCATTATTACAAGAAAGCAAAAAAAAAAATGTATAGTGCTAACATGCAACTTTATGTACAAATTAACAGGACATACAGTTAAAATGCTTTACCAATGTATGATTACTGAGAAGAATGATCATGCAACATGTCTGTCCCTTTGTTTTTGCAGAGCATGCTTTAATAGATACATGTTATTAAAATATGCACAACTAGTAAGGGATAATAAATATGTGTGTGTGAAGTGGGGCGCATACCAGAGACTGTATTTGATTAATTGCCTGCTCATAATGAATAGATGTCAGACCAACAACCTGAGTCATCAAGTGCCTTGTTTACTTGGTTTTGCATGGTTACGTGGATTGCACGATTAATTACAGACCTAATTAATTTTGAGTATAAAAGAGACACACGTGCGCGTTGGAGTGTTGATGATCGTGTTGATTCGTGCATCGCTGTGTTACTTACGTCACCGAGGAGATTGAAGGCCTCAGTAAGAGCTAGGTCCAACATGCCAATGCCTTGAGCAAATAGCTTATCAAGGTGCTCCCGGAAATGCTGGGGAAAAAAATCAAACTTGGGGTGACAACACTGGAACAACGGTAACATAGAGACAGAACAAAAAAGTCACATGTTGAAGGTTACTTTGTGGATTTGTTGAGATTAAAAAAATACAGATAAAGATATGAGATAAAAAATACCATCTTTTTAATTTTATGTGCCTATAACAAAGCTGTTGATACATCACTAGATTCTACTGACTGTCATCCACGAGTGGAGAGCATCTGCAACAACTGTTGTGGGCACTCTATACATGTGAAAGAACGTTTTGTCTCAACCGCCACACTATTTTTGGACTAAATAGCACATACTGACTGCGAGAATGTCCTTATAATAATCGTTTTTCTCTTTTCCTCATTTTCCCTGAGAATTTGTCAGTATTATTGCACACACACATGCATGCTCTGTTCAGACATGTGATTGTGTCACAAAAGGTGCATCACTAATCCAAAGGTCCAGGATCAGTTTTGTGAGCAACCATGACGGTATACACACACAGGAATGTTGGAGTAAGATTTACAGGTGTGTCCAATGCTTAGGTTTTCTCTTGTTGATGCCTTTACCAATTATGATAAATGGACAATAAAATTTCTTCCAACTAAGAGCACAAGAAACAAGTTCATGTTGTACATTTTTGGATAATGCTTCTGGTATTAAGAAAGGCTAGTTTCTAGCTGGCTGTGCAATAACATAAAAAAAATTACATATAAGTTGTGTTTTCATTATCTCTAGATTTAAACAAAATCTAAATATTGCAAAGAAAAACCTGTAACGGAAACCACTATAATTTGAAAAAAATGGCAAATATCACAAAAACCCCCACCTTTTTACACTTTAATCACGTGGTTTTTCAGATGTGTCAAAAATTCAGTTTATTGCAAATGTGTAATGGAAACACTTTCTGTGTATTTGCAAGTGTCCTGCAGCACTGGATGTGACATAGTCGGTCAACCTGAAGTCATCAAAATCTAGTTACCAGCTGTTTTTGATATCTATAGTTCTGCTATAACACAACTTAATTATTATGCATTACTGCAATACATAAGGGGTTTGCGTTGGAATTATTATTTGAATGATCATCCACTGCCTTCTTCTTCTGCTGACTATTTTTGCAACAGTTGTACCGGCAGCCACATTAATTTGTCAAAGACTAAAGATGTTTTTAATCTAGCTTCATTAAAGTCGAGATCTTTTTCTTTGTTTTTAAGAGAAGTCTTGAAGTACGAGATACGGGGAGTTATGAAGATATGGAGAGAGAACGACGAGAGTTACACTCATACAGAGAAAAACAGTTCAATGGAAGGACTGATCCACTGACAGCGGTACCTGTGTCACAAATTCAGTTTCACTTTTGTTTTGCAAAAAAAGTGTCATGGAAATCCACCTTATGTCCTCAACTACATAGGTACAATACATATCAGATCTGCCACATCTCTACAAGTTTGATTTCTACACAAGATGGGCCAAATGCACATGGTAATAATCAGCTTTTCCTGTCATTTTGCAAACATACAAGACCATTTGGCTGTTACTGACCCACCTCCCAAAGCTGAACATTTCTCAAACCTCTGACACAAGCAGCACTTCCAATGCGCCACAACAGACCAACAATTTCATTTGTCAACACTTGACATCACCTTTACATTTGCCTCTGCATCAGTTAGCTCAGTTCTCAGCACACAGTGGGAGACCTTAAAGCCTCATCCCAGCCGGCTCAGTGGGGAGCTAACATACACACATATGCACTCATGCACAATATCAGTACACATGTACACAAAAACAACCTCCAGCATTCCTTACATCAACCCCCATATGACAAAAAGACACAACCTTTCCACGGATGTGGATAAAAGGTTAATCGGTTCCAGCAAAAGACCCCGGAGCACAGCAAACTACTACTGCCTCTATGAGTGCCTGTGAGTGCTTGTGAGTAAAGATCAAAGTGATTTCTTTTTTTCAAAACTCAGCAGGCTATGTTCAGTTCATGGCACAGCAGTGTACTTAAGTAGCAAATTGAAAATGTGTGTGTAATGGTACGTATTTGTGAGTCTGAGTGGTCACATGAGTGTGATACTGAATGTTCCCAACCTTTTGTACTGCACCGCAAGGCTCTAAAATGTGTTTTGTATATGAACGTTTTCAGAGCAGCAGACATCTTAAAATGTGCTCTTTTGTTTTGGTTTTATTGCACATTAAGCATGGTAATATAGAGGAATTTACACCTCTGACAAATGCATAAAATAAGCTTTACTGATCAAAAACAGCAGGTATAATGTAGAGATGTCTCTGCACAGAATCAACAGGCATGAACAGTGATCACATATGATGTCTAACTCATAGTTTAATATCAAATTAGTATAATATTCTTTTGAATATATGCAGTCATTTATGTGTATTTTGGCATTTAGTTGGAGGTTTGTCTTAAAGCCAAATACACTGCTGTTTATGGTATGCAATTATCAACATAATGGGCTGTGTGTGATACTGTGTGTGATAACTATAATCTAACAGCCATTACGTTTGTTTAAATATTGTTACAGTAGTTATATCCTCTATCTGTAAACTCAATTTAACAAAAAGGTGGGAGAATTTAGAAAATATGAAAATTATTATAATGATTATTTTACTGCTAAAGCAGTATCCAGGAAAGACTGAGTCTTTGAGGATCTTCACTCTGTCAACAAATGTGTGAGAAAATGTTTAAAACAATGTTCATCAAAGAAAGATTAGACATTAGTTTTATATGTCATCTAGTACAAAGCATAATAATCATTTAATAAATCAAGGAAAAGGGGCAATTTTAGTGCTTAAAGAGCAAGTGAACAAACCTTAAATAGACACTATAATCTTCAATCCCTCAGAGAGCAATCAATCGTGACCTCTGGTTCAGCAGAAGCTGATACATCCAGATATGCAAAGAAATATTTTGGGGTGGCTTTCTTCAGGCACTACAATGCAGAGTTAGTCATTTTACTGTGTTGAATAAATAAAATAATAAAAAATAAAGTGGGTTTTGTGTGGGCACTCCAGTCTCCTCCCACAGTTCAATTAAATGTGTATTAGGTTGACTGATGATTCTAAATTTTCCACCAGTGTGTGTGGGTTACGTGCATGGTTGTTTGCCTATATATGTGGCCCTTGGACAGACTGGTGAAATGTCCAGGGTGTACCCCTGCCTTTTGCCCTTTAACGGCTGGGAAAAGCCCCAGCAAACCCCAGTGACCATGTAAAGGATAAGCAAGTATAAAAAATGGTTGGATGGTTAAAGTAAGAAACACAAAGAACCAGGATTATTGTTTCTATGGAAATGTGTGTTGTGGTAGTATGAATCAGTTCCAGGTCTTTCTTGGAGGCATGGGATGTTGTAATAATCTTGATCAAAGGCAAAAGGGACCACCAAAAAGTCCAAAAGCCAGATTCTTTGATGGTTTGGGTGTTGTATCAGTGTCTTAGGTAAATGCCATTAACATTTTGGCGATGGTAACATATGCTTCTTTCAAGATGGCATATTTTCCAAGGATTGTCTATGTATCTTTCAAGAAGTGAATAAAAAAAAGTATTTCTGCACATATTACCAATATATAGCTGAGGATGAAAAACTGCAGTTCTGATCAGTCCTCAATAGTGAATGTGTGAAGGATTGTCAAGAACGATGAACCAAAATAAAACCTGAAAATATTTTATTGTTTGATGTTCTCAAAATCAGAGCTTCTTTTAAAACATGTGAAGACAAATCCTAATACTACAAAGTGATAAAATCTTCACTGTGAACTGACCGAACACACTCTCACACTGTTAAACTTCTAAAGAAACATGTTTTAGTTGTGTTTCAACCTTAGCACTTCAATAACCAAGCAAAGAGTAAAAAGCAGCTTTCTCTAAATGTCACAAAAAGATAGGCAATTTTAACACACTGTGACATTAAAAGTATACATCTTCTTATTGGTCTGCTATTAATCCCTCATGTTAATAAAGTCAGATGAATATGTGTCGCTTGAAAACTTGAGAACATGTATTTCTGACCCAGCTGAAGTGCGCCTGTGAAATAGCATATTTTGGTAAGACAGATCTGTTTGAGCCTCCGGTGTGACAGCCACATCCTGTCCACAGTTAAAGTAAAAGACATTAGCCTTATCTGCTGGTGCAGACTGCCTGCTGCTCTTTGCTGGCTGACTCAAACTACATTAAGCACACAATCCTAATCCATATGCATAAGTGTACTCTCACTGAGAAGTAAACAGCAACTAACTTAATACCAAAAGAACACAGTGGGAATTGCAGGTGGTGCAGACAAAGTGGTCCATGCATTTGCATCCTAAGATTTGGCCTTTGCTAATGGGGGTAAGCAATTTATTTTTAATGGAATTTTAAAGAGATGGACTAGTTGGGAAGAAATGGAATTTTTAGTGAGCACCTGGAAATAGTCTTAATTGTGATCTCTGGACACTGAGAGATGAAAAAAAGAAAGTAGACCAGAGTAATACCAGGGACTTACTAATGAATAAATCTTGAAATACCACTTCAGCAAGAGTACATAAACAAATGAACACAACTGAGGGAGCAAACACACTCCTCTGATTTAACAAGCCAAACACTGGACTACCATGAGCGGACATTAATAACTGCCTGTTTCAGTATTTCACTGACCTTTTCATGTGAATGAGGCTTTTTAAGAAGGATTTCAGAGTTTGTTGATGAATAAAAATAATGTGATTTTATATTTTCTGCTTCCAGTCATGCGTCTGGCACCAAAACTGTATCAATGATTTCAAGCTGACTAGAAGAAAAGAAAGCAAGAAGAGACAAGAAAGAAATACTTACGTCTTTATTGGTGACATCTGCTTGGACCAGGGTTCCATTCAGACATGGTTCCACATAATGCAATTCCTCATTGTACTAGGGAATTTAATAAGAATTTAATAAATACTTTAAATTGGCTCTGTGTGAAAAAAAACTGTTAATGCTCAAAAATTGACATTTTGATGATCTAGACGCTTCAGTCATCTTGATAAAAGCAGAAGTGCATGTGCGCACTGCACATTCTGCACAGCACATTATGTACCCAGCGCCTGCCATTCTGTGATAATACTCGCCATATAATGCATTAGTATGAATTTGACTTCAAAGTCCAAGAAAAACAATGGAAGTGTGTTCTTCCACAGCCAGTAATTGTGTCCTATGTGTGTGAAGTCTTTGTGAGTGTGTGTGTACATATATTGCAACACACAACAAACTTCTACTGAAAAAAACTGTTTTCTTTCAGCTGTGTACATTTTGTTTTCATCACTGCAGAAACTTTTGACAAAATAATCTTTTTTACAGAGACAGATGTATGCAAAACAGTCTTTTTAATATAATAATGAATAAATAAAGGGGAAACAACAAACAGATATGTCGCAATGACACATTCTTTCAAAGTGTGGAAAACAATATGTTTCGGCCTGATTGTCACATTATTTTTCTTCCTTCAAAAGAATGTTCTTCAAATAATAATGTTAGGATATTAAATTCTAAGAAGAATTATGTTTAGTGGAGAAAAAGAACTAAAGAGAGCAGTTATGTGCAGATGCATCACAACATGAGAGATCCAGATGTTTAAGACATCCAAAATCCAATTGAAAAACATTGTTGAATCATTAATTAATTGTAGAAATTCTGAATTTTGTCTTTTAGAAAAAAAAGGACACTTTTTTCATACCTTAGACCTGGATATTACTGATATATTTTTTTTCTATTCTGTATAGGAATGCAATCAAATACATGCACCTTCAGTACACATTTGCAGAGCTGCATCAACCTAAAACATGATAACAAGAGTTTAGATGCTTGAGGCGGAACACAAAAAAAACTGTCTCGTTTGCATTTCAAATTTTCATTCAGATGATTGTTGATTGCTTGTGAGCATGACAGGAGAGAATACTGATTTGTTCCAGCATTTATCTCCATGTAAAAAAGGAAGATAAAAGATATGAGCATTTGTCTGGGCATGTGTGTAGGTGTGTATGCGATATTCGCAATTTAAAAATAAAAATCTTTGGCATCTTTTTGTACCTCACTCACAGTAGTGATCACAGTTGTGTGGACTTACAGCTATGATATTAAAGAAGTCGTCATCCCCAAGGGTGTCCAGGATGGAGGAAACGGTTTGTCTGGCAATAGTCAGTCTCAGGCCTTTCATGCTGCCACTGACGTCCACTAGAATCACCACATCTTTTGGAGAAGTGGCAGCCTGGATGTACCATTTCCGGTTGCGACAGTCAAAGGCTATAACTCCATGCTCATCTGGCTTCCATTTAATTCCTTCAAGAGCATCACACATTGAAGACAGACATTGAACTGCAATGCTGCAATAAAGAAAAATAAACTCACCAGTAGGTTCACTCTTTGAACCTCAAAAACTTTAAACAATTCCTTCTCTGTTACTGAATAAACATATTATAATAATCATCCTCTTTAAAAAGACCCTCTGACTGACAGAGGCTCACAGTCACAAATGCTTTTTAAACATACTTCTAAAAGCAAATAGAGATGTAGATAAAATTAAGTATTTCCACCACCAACCACTAATTAAAACACATTCAATAAACTCAAAAAACTTGAATCAGGGCAACTGAACTTCCTTTTGTTTTGTTCTTGAAGACGTTTCTCCTTCATATCCAGAAAACATTCCCAGTTCCAGATAGAGGGTGAAGTGTCTTCAAGACCAAAAGAGAAGGAAGTCCAATTGCCTTGATTCAAGCCTCTGAGTGCTACCATGACCTGGATTGCAGAGTCTACAACAGTTCATTCAATGAATACAAAACTGAATTTTTTTAAGTGGTCATATTATATTTTTTCTGACTTGTCTACAGTATTTTTATGATAAATTATCATCTTGGACATGACTGGAGGGGCTAGTAAATTAAGTAAATGTATGATGTAGAACTCATATGTACAAACTACTTAGACTTCAAGATGTTTAAAAGCTTTCTTCTGGACAGGTTTTTTTTCCTAACATCAGCTTTCTAAGATGTTGTAGAAAGATATATTTTCTTTCTGTAACAATATTCTCCCGACAGTACATACCCACATTTATGACCATGTAACAAGTATCTAGTATGTTTTCCATCTGAGTGGATGTGCAAGCACTTCTTGATAATTACTTTGTTTTTATATCCAAGTCGTACCCAAACAAATGTGACTTTGGCACATGCACTTTGTTTTAACACAGCGAATGTACAACTTTTTTTTGTCAAAGACAAAACGTAGGACCATTTCATGAGCAAGGCCCAATCTGCTGATGGATTTGCAAAAAGACTAAAGTTGGAAGTTGGTGCTTTTCCAATGCTAGAGTCTCATGAGTCTGAACCTCAAGCGACACGTAAAATTGCCTGTATTGTAATAACAAATGCATGTGTGTGTGCTTTAGTGTGAACATTGTGAGTACAGTGGCAATAGTTGCTGAAGCTAACACTTCTAAGCTCTGTCTCGAGAGCTCTGTCTGTTGAGAGAAAAAATCCACTCACTGTATCTCACACAAAAAAGCGATCAGTTTCACCATTACCATGCCAAGGCAGCCTAGATTTTCATTTCATTTTCATTTGCAGCTACTGAGACAAAAGCAGTTTGGCAACATGATTAGCTTTTTTATGTCTTGGCTACAGATGGTTTCTGACTCATTCTGCATTTTTCCACACTTCCCACATCTATTGCTGCCCGCTTTCGTAGCCTGGGTCTGATTCTGGCTCAAGCATCGATGAAAGAATGTGAGGTGATGAAGTCATTTACAGGAAATGTTAAAAACATACCATTGACAGTCTTTTGATGAGCTGAAAATGTGTGTATAATAGGTAACACGGAGATTAACGTGGAAACAAAAACAATTTGACTGAACTGTTTTTTACGAGCCAAGTTATAAACTGTTCACTGTTTACCTGTTCATAACACCCCTGCTGTGGTCACTTCTAGGTTTCAAAGTAAAACAAGGTGGAAACCACTGAGAAAATGAGTATTGTGTATGCTCTCTTCTCCTGCTGAGCAAGATTATATACAGTTGCCCATAAAGTTAGAGTAAAACATTTTTTTAATCTTCTCAATGGTTGTAAATAAAATTAGAAACACAATTAGGCATAACCTATTACTTAAAACAGACAATGATTGAAATAACTGGAAATGAGACTGAGTTCACTAGTCACCCTCATTTTTTATTTATTTATTTTTATTTCTCATCAGATCTGCATTACTATCAGACATGGCACTTCTGGAAACCATCTGACAGCCATCTGATGTTAATCCTGCCAACAGGAGTTGTGCAAGTTCATGAACCATTAGTTCTGCCCTTTGGCGAGCCTCCAGGAATTCAACCAAGCAAAAAACATTTCAACTAATTCTGCTCATCAGAAAGGAAGTCCTTGTCATTCTCAGCCTCTGTTGTACTGAAACCATTAAGGCCTTGTGGGTAAGGCTGGCTGTTAGCTTGTCTAGAGGTACCCAAGATTAAAATTAGATGATTGAAAATGAGCATAATATGGCCACTTTTAGAACTGAATAAAGTTAAATCGATTAATTATTGATTTTGTGAGGTGGTGATGTTTCAAATATCCAGGACAAAACACCAACTGTGTATGAGGCCTAACTAGCATGTAAGTCTTTAGTCACAAACTGTCTTTGCCACACATCCACCATTCTGATTCAACACCACAGCAACTTAATTCCACAGGTCACTAATCAACCCTTATGTCAAACACAAACTCACCTGGGTACTGCCTGAAAAAGCCTTTAGCGCTGCCAAAGTATTGCCATATGAGTGATGGGTCTCTCTCAAAGTTGTCCACAAACACTTTGTTCAGAGCCTCAGACCAGTACACTCCATTGACAATTGCAGAGTCTAAAGAATGACATAGGAATAAAAAAAGACAAGTAGAAACAGGAGTGGAGAAGATAGAAGAAAAAAGATTAGTATTCATTTTACAGTCTAGAAGACTGGGGCTGCTGTACTCTGGTGTCTCCTCATTCAGACATACAGTACAAAATCACACACTGCAAGCCCATTGATCCATATCACAACCTAGTCATTACAGACAGACACTGAGAACATGCACTAAAACTGATTGAAAAGATGAAAGAGGAGAAAATTCCTAATAGATAACAGAGATCACAAATGGGTGTGACATTGGTTTTATATCAAATAATACCAATAAATGTACATTTTTCTTTATGGACATTGTGTTAAATTTACATTAACTACATCACTCCAGACTAAAATAAAAAGCTACGGGCCAAGTCGTATCAACAGTAATTTCCCTTTGGTTAAAAATTTACTGCATCCTACTTTTGTGTCTGCAGCTCAGGGTCTGGACAATGTACTGTGACTTTCTGGGAAGTAGATACCACAACAGATATCAGCTAAAACATATAGAACTAATCAACTTCAATCCATCTATATCTGCTTATTCCTAATTAAGATCACAGGGATCTCTGGGAGGGACAGCGGGACACACATAACAGGTTGTCAGTCCATCACTGGGCCGCATATCAACTGGTGATGAGATCAGTCACCTGTTATACCCCCATTTTTTACTTTTTTAAATTTCTCATCAGATCTGCATTGATGTCAGACATGGCACTTCTGGAAACCATCTGACAGCAATCTGTTGTTAGTCCTGTCAACAGGAGCTGAGCAAGTTCATGAACCATTAGTTCTGCCCTTTGGCGAGCCTCCAGGAATTCAACCAATCAAAAGAACAACCACTTGCATTTGCATTTGCTAATATGGGCAATTTAGAATCACAAATTGACCTAACATACATAATTTTCAACCGCGGGAGGAAGAAAACCCACACAAGTATGCAAAAAGGGGGAAAATGTACTGCATCCTCCCTCATGTTTTCCACAAAGACGATAATAAAAAAAAGAATCATGGGGGTTTTAATTGTCTATATTTTTGTGGATGAAATGTTCTGCCTGAGAATTTATTCTTTTTTTTTTTCCAAGTCATGTCGGGTATCTGGCTTCAAAGGGCAGCACAAATGTTTGAGGTTGTACTAAAGTGTGTATCTGTATGAACACCTGTGCTTATCTGTTCAGTTTGCATAGTGTATGTGAATTGGTATTTACTTACTTGATGCGATATAGAATATATATACATATGTAATTATGAAAGCTTCTGCTCAATTTTCAGGCTGAGTGTCAAGCTCATTGCAGCTGCTTCCTACTTGGTTTAGAAGCAGGGCAGGCAGGATTGAAGCAGAAAAGGGTGAACAGACAGGCACAAAATCACACAGCAAGACAGATACACAATACCCTTTAGAGAGAAAGAAAAAGACTGCCATGAAGGCACACGGAGAGACGGACAGAAAATGACTGAGAGACAGACACACAAACAAGTACCTAATGGTCAGAGACAAAGAAAAGTAGATAGCAGATTTCCCATCATCTTCTGTTCTGGCAACATTGTTCTGCTGTCAACAGTCATGCCAATAAGTCATGATTGAATTATTCTTCTGGAAGCTAGCACACTAAAGCCCCCCTCTTGATATTAAACACTCATCCTCCTCCATGGAGTAGAGTGGAGAAGAGGATGGATTTGATCCAGGCTCCATTTACACAACAATACAGTCACTTCTGGTGCAGTCTGAGTGTCTATTACAATCTGAACTCATCATAATGAGGACAGAAGTGTGGGCTCTACTTTCCCCATAAACTGTAATTTATATTCATTTCAACTAATACACTACTTACTTCAATCTGATCCAAGGTAGCCGTCATTTTTGCATACACATTCACGCATGCATATGTGCCCAGATTAAAAACTAAGACTGAAACGTATAAGTGTTGAAGCAATTCATTTCATTAGAGTGAGCAATCTGTGAAATTTTAACTTTCATTAATCAGGTTATTCACATTATTCGAGTTATTAGGCTACATCTAGTGAAATGAAAGGAAAATTTAATAAGAGGAGGAGCAAGGCATGAGGAGGGGGCTGAAAAGCAAAGAGCATGCAGATATGCGTACATGTGGATGTGGACAATTCAGTGAATAGACTTTATAGTGTATCGACCTGCTGTGAATGGGCGTTTCACTTCACTGCATCCATGGTACATGTCGCTGTCATGCTGCCTCATAAAAAAACGATTACATGGGCTGTGTTTTGGTTGCAATGGGCAGTTAGAAGATGGATGCTAGAAGTGGTGTATTCCTCCTAAAATCAATCTCTATGGAGCCACAAAGCTGTCCGCTATCATGGAAGCAAAACTCAAATTCATCACTGTTGACACCAAACAATTTATGAAGTGCAAAGGCTGCAGGCAGCTCTTCAGCAGCACAAACGGCAGGTTCAGATAAGAGTGGCTGGCTAGGACATGTGGGGAAAATAGAAAATCTTGCTTTATTTAAAATGGTGCCCCAACACAATGTGCTTAGAAAAATTGAGAGAAAGAAAAACCAGAATGTTAAGCCCTACACTGACCAAATGCATTCAATCATGCACTGATTTCCTTTTCTTAGCCTGTACATTTTTTGTCCTTTTTGTCCCATCACATGATTATAAATACATTACTAGGCTAGGGTAGTTGTGGATTTCAGTAGGATCTTTCCTTTATCTATCATTATGGTAAATTCAATGTGGGTAAAAAATGAAGGAATTATTTGAAATTTACCTAAAAGTATTGACTTACTGGGTCCACCATCAACTCTTGTTAATTTTTTTTTTGATAAATGCCATTGTCTGCATCAGCACTATTGTAGCTCCACTGCATCCTTCTTACGTTCTTGCATTTAGCAGCCTTTTTTTTATTTACTTGATGATGTGTTTAATCACAGAATTGCAGCTCCACTCACGATGGACTCCATTTAAAATGAGCATAAGAGATTTAACCTACCCTGTTCCACTGCCATGGAAAAAACAAACAAGCAAACAAACAAACAAAAAAACCTGTGGTTCCTCTCAGAGTTTTCCAACTGAAGTGATCAGCGTTTTCTTGCTATACAGATTCATTTGTGCACTTCACTATTCCCACCAGGCCCTGTACATTCCCGCACATGCTTCCCATGGTTCTGAAGAACATTTGTCTGAATTCCCCAATAACTGAACTCATGCTGTTACTGTTTATATTTCGGATGACTTTGTAGAAATGTTGGGAAAGTACGGGTTGGTGGTGATGAGGCGCTCGTCCAGCAGCCTGGAAACTAGGCCAAGCTTACCTCATTTCTGTTGCACACCCACATACATGTAATTATTTTCTGAAGGATTTAATTTGGTTCTATTCTTTTCTTTAATTTGGAAACACCCTTCAGGCCTATTTTCGTGTTGCAGTTCTGCTTCCTGATCTACATGGTTTATTTATTTATTTTAATAATTAAATATAGTTTTACCAGTTTTCACTTTCATGTCACTGCCTCTTTCCCCTGAGCTAGTTTATAGCAAAAATTATTGGTAGAGCAATTTCAAACAGAAATGAGGCTTTTATACCTTTTTACAGGTACAAAATCTGAACTCAGATTAATTAAAATTGGCATGAAGCCCTTTGGTTTTAGCTTTCTAGAGCTGCTGAAACTAAACAATGTTGTTTGTTTTTCATATTTTCACCTGCCCTTGCACTCCAACACCTACACTTATAATGCACCTAGATTTTCCAGTACAATGCTATTTTCTGACAAGCTGTAAAAAATTACACCCATTAAAATATCAATTATATTTTATTATTTCTGTGCCCTCACTGCAGAACATGAAGAGAATTAGAACCTTTGTATTGAGAAGATGGAGACTATTGCAATTTAACAATGCTTGCAAATCTTATGAAGAATCATTCATAATGATGTAAGTCAAATGTGCTAAGTATTGGAATTTCACATAAAAGCTCATACAAAAATACATTTTTTTAAAGATACAGATATTCAAGCTCCTTGTCACTATGTAGTCTCCAGGTGTGTCAGTAAGTGATTTAAAAAAAAGACAAGGATATTTATCTTTAATGTGACATCAAAGGAGAATATCACTTTTTTTCACTCTTTATTTTCACCTATGTGGAGGAGGAGGTGTCAGTCCACTGATTCTCATTCACAAGAACACTGGAAATCCAAATAAGGTAACCTTTCCACAGCGCTTATACTTCCACACTTTGCTATTACATATGAGTATTCCTTCTCTACTTGACTGTGACATGCAAGTGGCAATGCTTAGGTGTTTAAACCACATAGTAAGAATAAATATGTATGGTTAGAGTTTAAAAATTACAAAATATATGCATAATCTGCATGGCTGAGCTTACAAGACTCACTAATGCTGTATTGAGATCTACATAGAAAAGAACAGTTGAAAAGTGTATTGCCATTTCACAGTTTGGAGCAGTGAGCAGTGACATTGGTACATTTTGAACATACAGACAAACTTATTTTTTTCCTGTCTGACTGGATGACACACACAGCTGCTTTTCTTAAAGACAAGCCTCACTCTCACCTTTTACAGAACAGCAAGACTTTTCTCCCAGCCATCGAGCTCCCTGAAGGCTTAGCCAATCATCACTACCCTTGTATAAAGCCAACAGGTCTAAAATTCTGAAAGCTGTGTGTGTATGACTGTGTGGACTATGGGCACATGAGTCCACTCATTTGCCTTTAAATCAAATTTCTATTTATCTTTCTCTCTTTGTATCATTCTTCCATCCTTACTTTGCTTGCACTTTCATTCAATTTGCTTTACCTACTCCCCTCCTGTCACTCTCACTTACTTTTTCAAATTTTTTCTCCCTTGCTGCAATTAATCGGTTGGTCAGACCTTCCATCAGTCTGACTTAACCTACTTTCTTTCTCATCTACTTTCTCTCTCTCTCTGTATGTTCTCTCTCCGTAGCCGGTAGTTGGGTTAAGCCAACATGACATTCCCTCTGTCCACAGAGCATTGTAACAAGGCCCTGAATTCCCCAGTTGGATTTGAGTGGATGGTAAATCAGAAAAAGTCTAATTATTTAACTGCTAATTAAGTCAATGTGTGGTAGGGATGATTCAGTGAGTTACAATTAATGAATTCAAATCCACCTCATGACATAGGAATTACTGTGCACCAGAATATGTGAATGATTAAACAGAGAGTTTAATAATTTTACTTCATTTTTATTATGTTAAGGTATTATGTGTAAACAAATTTCAGACAATAATAACGTGACAATAAGTGATGACTGAAAGACACAACTTCTAGTCAGATGCCTGCAGGATGGAGTAGACATCCTGGGCTACTATCAATTTAAAAAAAACATGATTCAGGGATGGAAGATGTATAGCAGTCAGTGATGAAAACAGTGCTAAATCAATGTATTTGTCCAATGATCAAGTATAAAAAGGTTATCGATGGCCAAAAAAAACAAAATCTCCTATCTCCAAAATAGTAAAAAAAAGGAGAAAATCTTCTAATCTCCTGTTTCATTAATACATAGTTAGTCTTGTTAACACATAGTACATAAAATTTGTCCAAAAAGTATAACATTTATTGTGTATTTATAAATAAATAAATAAAAACTATAATTGTTCGAGTCAACAAGTTTTTATTTTCTTTTCTCAGGAGAGTGCATTTTTCAGATAGGAGGTTTTGTGTTTCGGCCATCATTATTTTGGAAAAAGTTTTTTTCTTTCGTTTCTTTGTTTGTAATTTAGATGCCTTAATTTATGAATAATAATACAATTAGCTATATAAATAAAATAAAAGTCTTTATTCATTTGTGATGCTTTTAATTTTATCAGAATTTTAGATTGTATTGACTCACAATAAAATTCATTTTGTAGAATACAATTTATATCATAATTGTGCATAGAATAAAAACTATGTATAATGGAATACAAGCCAACAGTTTCACATGCATTTTTTAACTATTCTGAAGCCATCATCAGGAGGGAGAGCATACCTTTGTTATACATGTTGGTTGGTACCTGGACCACGCTGAGGCTGAGGTTGACTGACAGGTTGTTAAAATGGTCATTTGGTTGCAGGATAAACTCTCCTCCCAGCTCCACATTATTCCCCTTTTCATCAACCTCATTGATCAGCACAGCATTGAAGTATTCATACTGGGAAGAGAAAAACAGAGAAAAAAGATGAAACCATCTGAATACAGCTAAAGCTTGACCTTACATCCTTAAAAACTTGAGTCAACTTCAGTTGTCAGACAGAATAAACTTGCTGAGTCATGCTGTCAATATATAAAAGGACTTGGTCACTTAAGTGCTGACTCAGAGTGGCTTGCATATTAAGGTAACCTGAATAGTTGGATCATTCCAGGACATGCACGTTGTTGCACAAGAGAGCTGCTGAGTGGACAAATCTAACTTCAAACCTCCAAACACTCCAGCTAGATACTGTGGGAGATGCTCTGCTTACAAACTATTCTTGGTGCAGCACATACTGGAGAGCGCATTAATAAATCATAAAGCTCGACAAATATAGAGCACATTACTCCCTGTCTCCCAAAGGCACTGTACAGGGCAATGCCCGCAAAGGCCACAATTGATGGAGAGTATTAGACAAGGCACAGATAAAATACTTAAACTATTCAAAGAAAAGAAACATTTTTCAGTGTGTATTTTTGGTGTTTCCATCTAACTAAACAACATGGAAACATGTTCATCTTTTGGATTTTATTTTTGCAAGAGCAAGTTGCAATTAGGACCACAATCACTCATTTAGTTCACCAATAAGTACAGTCTATATCTGTCCAGTGTATTGTGTATTAGTGTATTTCTGGGATTAATTAAGTGTGGCATGAATCTCTTCATAATTCACTTTACAGTAAATAAGACAGTGATCACATGTGTAGTCACTACATTTATACATTCACACTTAAACTTCTGTTAAATGGAAGGGGAATTGACCAGTTTGCCAGATTATGTTCCAGTGGGTGACATGCTCCAATTAAGACATGGGCTTGTTTTTTTTCAAAATTATTTAAAAAATCATTTATCAATAGTAGACTGGTTGAAACAAAAGTCAAGCAATGAACTAGTTTATTTTAGAAATAAGTTTAAAAAAACAATAAAATAAAATACAATAAAAAAAAAAAAGTATTCCTACAGTATTTTCACCAAAGTATGTAACAGATATTTCACTAAGATGTCGAAATGGGGATTGAAACAGCTTGTTTAAATTCCTTTGGAGATCCTGTCCTTACTTTATGGTACCTGGCCCTAGCAACAATAATTTTGACCATGAGTGTATCTTTACCAAAATATATAACAATAATAAATGTTATATGAAACATACTTTATAACAAATTCTTTTAAGCACAGGTAACAAGAGTGCAGAATTAGTGTCGACAGTGGGGACGTGTCCCCTTCAATAGCCAGCAATTATTAAATTGTCCCTCCAGTGATATTGAGTCCTCCTAAAAATCACCGCCATATGAATGTTTCGTTAATCTAAATGTAGACAAAGAGTTAAATCATGTTCTCTACTAGAGTCCTCAACCCCCCCACCCTCCAATCACGTATGACCAATGTGATTGGCTGTGCCTTTTCCTTTTGGTATGAGAGAGAATGTAGCTACATTTGTTGTTACTGGTGCCAAAACTGTGCAAAAAGGAAAAGGAATTTTCAAAGTAATATATTCTTAGGTGAACTGGTTAAGATACTGGCACCACATGTGAGACAAATGGGTGTCAAAGGGGAGTGAGGATGACAGCAAAAAAAAAACAGTAGACAGTAGACATGAGGAGCTACTTTTCAAAGGAAAGCGTAAGTAACATTCTGAATTAGAATTTTATTGATGAATGAGTCCATCATAATGGTATTACTAGTTTTTAAGTTGCTAGTTTTTAAGGAGCAGACAAAAATAGGTTGTAGTTATGAAGAACATGGTCTTTAAGCTCACTGTTGAAAAACAGCCCAATGTAAAAATGTAAATATGAGCCCTATTAGGTCTCTTACCATCCATCAGAGTAGCATATCTAACTTCTGTTAAAACTATGTGAGAGAAACTGCAGTGTTGTGCAAGAAAATGATTAGTCTGCAGAGCCTATTATACCAACATACAGGAACTTTTCATTCTGATGGAAATATTGTGTTACCATCTTACTCATTTGTCAGCCATTATTTTTATCTAGCATTACATAATTCATTATTTAACATTGTTATATTCAGAATTAAATAAAAACACTCAGAAGTACATGCTAACTAATGTAAACTAATTTTACGTTAATCCCCATAACATGATTATTTCATACTTCAATTAAAAAGTTAATATTGTTCAAACAGAAAAAAATGGATAAAATAGTGTCAGTGACCTTGTGCATATGGATGGTGTTTTTGTAAAGTAATTTCATTTGCAGACTGTAGAACCAAATTTACACAGACTCTATGTGAACAAAACAGCTTGAAGTTATTTTAAAGTCAACACATGTTTGTCACCAAACAATTCAGATACCAGCAGTTAGACCTAAAATGTAATTCACTGTGGTACAACTTACTTCAGTGGGTTATTTTCTCTGTGTGTCAAAAGATGCACTCATCTCAACACCTTAGCTACTCTATTCAACAATAACCTTTAGTTGAGCGAATCTTCTCAGGTCCTCCCGAGAAGTACCACCATTCCCTCAGCACAGTGCAAAACCAAGATAAAGCCATCAATTAGGCTGGCAAGCCTTGTGTCTATCAATGTAATTAATCAGACCTGATTACATTTAATAGCCTTTTACCAAGGAGAGAGTTGCCATTTCAAGGTGAGAGAGCATCTTGTTGCATACTTAAGCTTATACTTTTGCTCTTCTTTATTTTTCTTTTTTTTAACAGTGGTTCTTTTTAACAGTGGTTCACATAAACACAAAAAAAAAACAGTTTTGTTAGTTGAAAGAAAATCAGTGTGGTTGTGATCTAAGGTTTCATCTTGAAGAATTTCTTCAAATTTTAAAGCTTTACAATAGTAAGGGCACTTTAAGAAAGAACTCTTCTTTAATTTGTGTACTTCCCTCAGGCAATTTTGAACATTTTTGTCAATTTTTTTTTCCAGTTTGGTTATCATTATGGCTGAGTTACCGCTTATGGCATGAATTTCAGCAAGACAGTTTCTTTTTTTTTGTTGTTGATATTTTTGGAATCTAATGTGAGTTACATTTACATGTCTTTTATGCACCACTGACAGTTTTTACATCCTCTTGGGATCCTTGAGGCAAAAATGGACATGCACAAAAAAACTACTATAAAATAATTATGCATTCATATTTTCTGTTTTTTTCATAAATCCCTTAAAACCACTTCAACTCTGCTTAACAGTGTCAAATATTTAAAGGTTTTTAGGGTTTTAAACCTTTAAATGCCACTTTGAATACATGATGTTGTCAGGTAGTCAGTAGTCCAGATGATGGAGGAGGCATCCACCTTCTGGAGCATCTTACAGAGTAAAAAAAAGGATGAATTGTGTCAAAGACACATGAGAAATCAAAGAACATGATTCTCACAGTGCTGTCTGCTTTGCATCGACAGAACATTGGCTGACCCAGGTGTATGATGGTATGTTCAACTCCCCATGATAATAAGCAAACTGCAGTGAGTCCTGAAAGGTGCTTGTTTGCTTATGTGGGTCAATAAAAGTCTCTCCAGGACTTGCATGGTCTGTGATGTTAGAGAACTGGTCTATTCTCATTAAGAACAGATGGATGAGATCTCTTCTACAGGACTGGAAGCTACTCCTGGGTCAGGCTATGGTTGAATAGCTGCTGCAGAATTCCACTTTAATTCAATTTAAGTTGTTCTTTGTACACTCCTTAGTAATTCCCTTTCTTCCTCCCTGAAGGCTCTGTTTTTTCTTGTTAAGCAGGTCTTTCAGGTCACTGGATACCAAACATGAAGGCACTTTTACCGTTCTGACCAACCCTTGTCACTGAGAAGCTGCTTCTTACATCAGTAACACTTTGATCACATCCTCAAAAACACCAAGAAAAGACAACACTCTACCAGGCATTTGGAGATATCATGTCAGAACACATTATGGTCAGATCTTGGAAACTGAGAAAGTTATACTAAAAGAAAAGTAAGGTGCTTGCCAATAGAGGATGTAACAAAATTATTTTTGACTTGCTGCCATCAGCTAATTGTACGTAAAGCACACCTTCAATCAGTGCAAAAGTAATTTGCAACCCCTCACAAGAAACCTGAACACCACCTCGGCCAAAGCGCTCTGGAAAGTGATGCTGTTCTGTCAAACCAAAAAAAAAAAAAAAAAAAGCATCTTTTTTAAAGCTCACAGAACACTCTAGATTAAGCAACTGACAGTTTACCAGTTCATAGCAGCATATTTTATGATACACCACCAAATGACCAAAAAACAAAAAATAAAAGTGTTCATTTATGCAGTTTTATACAATTTTATAATATTTATCTAGCATTACAACTTTTTTGAATTGATGATTGCATATTCAGACTACTTCTCTGCCATACTCACAAATTTCACAATGGGGTTAAAGTTATAGCTTTTTGGTAGCCAATCTATGTGTGAATTTTTTGCTAATTTTACCCAAACCACTGTTTGAGTATTTGAGTGTAATAGATATAAATACTGATGATAAACCTGGCCACTCAGCATATTCAGGTGATCAGTCATCATCAGGTCATCAAGAAATTAAAGTGGTTGATATAATTTCAAGGCCACATACTATTACTTAAACCTCATCAACTAAAGCAACCCCAGATCATCATACTGCCCCCAGACACTGGTGCAGTAGACGATGGGTCTGCTTATCATTCTGAAACAGGAAAAATCTGGATTCATCAGATTAGTACTTCAGTGTATAATGTTTATGTGCCCTGTCAAAAAGAAGAATTTATTTTCTTTCCTATCTTTTTAAAAAAAAAAATTTATAGCCTATAAAAACCGGTTTCTTAGCTGTTATTCCCAAAACCTTGAGATCTTTTTTGATTGTTTGTGTAAAAGGGTCTTTCACTATTTGACAGTTGATTTTCTTTAACTGGAATTTCACCAAGCATTTAGGTGATCTCCATTCACAATCAAGATTTTATCTGATGCACTCTCATCAATAATTTGACTCTCCTAAAACAGAGGAACAACTTTTCAATGATCAATGCAAATGAATCACTTGTTAAAAGAGGACTTGTTAACCTACTTTTATGGCTTTGTTTTTGTTTTTTTTTTAATTTTATTTTGACCTCCTGTCGGACAACTAGACACTACCAATCACACAGAAAATTATGTAATTTACATAGACACTACCTTCCCTTTCTCTGCTTTTCTCCTATATTCTGCAGCACATTAAACACTGCATTTGCAGCCCTTCCCTCTCTCTTTCCCCCACCTCCCTCGCCAACTGCCCACACCTCTCATTATGATTGGTTCCATTCTTAATAACTTCCGACTCTGCCAGACACGCCTTTTGCAAGGGAGACACAGACGCCAGGCAACAAAAAGGAGCACAAAAACTCAGAAAATCAATTCCTGAAAAGCCAACCAAAAACTGCTCACAAGGATTGCATCCGGATGCATAAACCATCATTATTTTAAGTTTTGAAATCTCCAAACACATGCATGCTGTACAGACGCCGAGCAACAACACCTGCATCATGTAGGGCCCAACTGTATCTTCACCTTCACCTCTTTTCACGTTTAGCTGATGACAGATTACAAATGATTTGTTTTTTGGTTTTTTTTGTTCTCACTTATTCACTTTCTACAGCTACATTTTTCCCATTCCATTCCCAAACTGTTAATTTATAGCTTTTTTTTTTAACTTCCAGACCCTTTCAGCTAAACCCATAAAATAAAGAAAATTAATGCAAAACATGGAAACAACAGAACATCTACACTGTACAGATACAGGACAGACAGCGAGGTCCTAAAACCTGATATGACTAGTAAACATACATGTATTTTCCATTTATATGAATATGATGCAAATTATCTTGACTGCATGCAAAAATATGATCTTTACCATTTTTATTGATGACTTAAAAAATCCACCTAAAATTTTAAAAACAGGATTTGACAATGTTTTAAACAGCTTTGTGGAATGCCAGACAAATTTTTGAGATCTTTTGGCCTCTTTGTCCAGCTGCAGTATGAGTCATCGCAAAAAAAAAAAAAAAAAAATGCAAATGAGATGTTACAGGAAGTCTCTGAAGATTAGAGGATTACTTCCCATTGATCAAGATGGAGTCGATTGTGTGCAGGCATCCTATGCCAGAGGTTGTGTAACTGAGACTTTGACGTGTTGCTTCATCATTTTCTTCTGTACTCATCTCCTTGCGTACACCTCTGTGTGTGAAACTTTAAATGAGATTCATTAGTAAAACAGGACTCTCTCCAGACATCCTGTGTGAGGTGTTACTGTGTCTTAGCATAAAAAATGGCACTTGCATTTTTCAGAAAAATTTCTGAAAACAAACAAACAAAAAAAAAAACGGAAATTACTCAACTTTAAAAGACGGTTGAATTAATTTATAAGTCTGTGCTAATTCAACAAGTCAGGACTTGGGACTCGGGCTACTCATTTACAATGTTGTAGCAGAACAAAAATTAAGAAATCAAGACTTTCTGTGCATAAATGAGTGCCTGCAAGTGTCAATTAAACAAACAAAAAAAAAAAATTGTAAAAAAACAATAGGTCAAAATTCATACAAAAGATTGATGCCATTATTTAGAAAATTGTTAATTGATGTGATTGTTGCTACAAGTGATTCTACAATTTACAGAATAATGATGAGTACCTTGCTTTTGACAAACTTCTTTATTTTGGCTTAGTTCAGTTAAATGAAAATGACACACTCCAATATGTCACATGTTTTTGTACATTTTAGGTTGTATTATGGCATTTTTAGGACCTGATCCCGAGACCTGGTTTTTACCACCGCATGGTTTTGTTATGTCCTAATGTGCAAAAATATAGATTTGAAAGAGGATGTACTTTTTTCTGTTCATGTTTCAGTGTCTAAGTTGTCAGGTCATTGTCAAGTTCACTTTATTTGGTCTCTGAGACTTCTGTAAATGAACGTAAAAAGAAAAAGAAAACACTAGTGAAAGTGAAATATCCAGGATTGAAAATAGCTATTAGAAATTAAATTTATGTGAAAGTGTGACTGCATATGTGTTTTAGAAAGCAGAGATTGAAAGATGAGTGTAAGCATCACAAGAAGCTTTAGGATATGAAATACAAAAGAGCTGAAACTACTTAATGAGTGTTTTAACAGACCAATTCATATTCACAACATGTGGCTTTTAATTTTGATTTAAATGACATTCTAGTGCATCAATTTTTCACTTACCACAGTGTGGGTGTCAGTGTGGGTGTAAGATTGGAGGCAGGAGCAAACCATGATGTGTATGTGTGTGTGTGTGTGTGTGTGTCTGTGTGCATACACATTTCTGAGCATCATTTAAGGCTGTAGAGATGTAAGTGTGTGTGTGTCCAAACGTGGGTGTATGTGTTGAGAAAGTCAATTATGCCATTTCAATGTTACAGTGAAGAAGCGCCCAGTGCCACTAATGCAGTCCATGATCATGGTGTTAACAGCCTGACTTTAACACTGCAGTGCATTAAACTGAGAGATTGTACATGTACTATCAGCACCCACTCAGTCAGTCTGGGAATGACAGAGAGGGAGATGATGAATAAAGGTTACTGAACAGTAAAAAGCAGTATATATTTTATCTTTCTATCAAAATACAAGAGAAATTTACTCTACATGCTGTAGACACAATCTGCACTATGTACTATTTCACAATTATAAGAGTATTGCTATAATAACTTAATACAATAATTCAGTGACTATAGTCTCTAAAATGAATGAATGAATGCATAAGGAAACAATTATACGTAGTGGATGCATGAACTTTGTCATCATCTTCTGATTCTAACTCTCCAGGATGTGTTTGAAAAATGTCCAGCTGTAAAAAGGTAACATCATTATCATCATTATAACTATTTTTCAGGATTTCTGAACAAGCAGTGATTAATTATCTTAGAAACAGCACAGACAGACAGAGATGACATTCTCAGAAAAAAGCTGACAATTTGTTATATTTTATAGAGTATAAAAAGATTTTACAAAAATGGTTATTAATTGTGTGTGTGTGTGTGTGTGTGTGTGTGTGTGTGTGTGTGTGTGTGTGTGTGTATATATATATATATATATATATATATATACTTATCATGACACCTTTACAAAAGAAATTCCCATGAGACTATGTTCATTAACATGCTTTGTGTGCTCTTTCAAGTATTGAAAATAAAAATTAATTCATATTAAACCAACACATATGGATTCCACTGGTTTATAAGTACAGAAATGTTTAAAAACATTTGATCATAAGTCATCTGTGTCGGTACTGGTTTATGTGTGCTTGCTTTTTTTTCTTTTCTCTTTTCCTGTTGTTGCAATAAATAAAATATCTTACTAGAACAGACATTTTTATGTGACAAGTCCAAGTTATAAATCGGAAAGGAAAAAGTCACGCATAGTAATTCAAATAAATAGACTGCTCATTCTCAAAAGCATGTCCACTTTGTGAAAAACAGCAGAAATAGGCTTTTTCAGGATGTGTGTGCACAGCAGCGGTGAGAAGACTCTGTCCAGTTTTCTAATCACAAATATTTGGGAAAAAAAACCATTGAAATACCATATGGTAATTTTGTTTTATACCCTAAAGATGGAGGAAGGGGTGTTTGGCAAATTGAAAGAATGAGAATAAACTTTAAAGGTTTCCGTGCCTCTTCTTTCTCTCCTCCATCACACATGGGTGCAGGTGTGATGCCGTCACCTATTCAGTGAGTAACATAGGCAGATAGATTAACAACCGGCCATCCACGGCACTCTTGATGTTTTAAGTAACCAGGTATCAAACCACTTGAACCGTGAAAAAAATTAGTGAAAACTAGAAAGACATTTACCCGTCCAACAGCCGTCATGGTGTGGACCTTCACAAGCCACTTTCATTAATATCTGGTTTCATGTTGCATTTTGGTGGATTTATCAGTAGAAGTAATGTTGGAATTCGGTCTCTGCCATAAAATGATCTCAGGCAGTCTCAAGACCTTTGAGATGGCTGTTGGGTAACCGCTCACACTATACGACCTCCACTCGCTGGAGAACCAGCTGATGGAGATGAAAACAGCTGATCTGGCGCCACAGATTTTGTCAGAACTGTGAAGCTCAGTTATTCACATTTGAGATACCAGTATTTAAAAAGGATGTTTACTTCTTTGTTTTTAAATTCAGTCTTACACTACAAAAACTAATTTCTAAGAAAGTAAATAAGACTTGTTTCAAGTTTTTTTGCTAGTTTTAAAAATTCTAGTCAAGAATTTTCTTCTTTTTTTTTAAACCACGTTGGAAAAGATAGTTTTCCCAAAAATAAGACATATATTTTACAAGATTTATGGAATATCAAGCGTATTTCTAGAGGGGCCGTTTTGTCAGTGTAACTCATAAAAACTACTTACAGTAAAACAAAATTTAAGAAAAATAATAATAATAATCTGGTATAAAATCCAAACGCTTTAGTTTTGTCATATGAAAACATGGATTCTCACTTTAAAAAAAAAACATAAAAAACAAAATAAAACTGAAGTGCTGGTTCATGAAAAAAGCTCTTCCTAATGGCTCCTTTGCTAGTATTAACTGTTCGTTTCATACAGTCTATAACATTAACATGTGCAGCAAAGTGAAACCGACAGTTGGTTCATTATGAGATGGAGAGCAGTAATTAGATTTGCTAGTACACATTGTTTAGTCTCACTCACACACACACACGCACACACACACACACACACACACACACACACACACACACACACACACACACACACACACACAC
>JAOWBL010020527.1:0-31059 GCA_028564865.1 Zenarchopterus dispar
AAATGGGTATAGGTTTTTATAGATAAAGGAATATATATATATATATATATATATATATATATATATATATATATATATATATATATAATATGTAAAGCAATATATCTCTTTAAAGATGTGCCTTGGCCTGTGTCTTGTCCTTGTAGAGGCCTAAGATCTGAAGATCTAATTCTTTTAGTGGTTCCCAAGACTCGACTTGTGTCTTTGCAGTTACAGCTCCTAAACTCTGGAACAGTCCTGTTCTGTCAGTGAGGTCTGCCAGAACTCTCAATGATTTTGAACATCTTTTAAAAACGTATCTTTTTACTCTGACTCCAGGGAGTACAATCAGTAAGCCAGTCTTAGTATTGTCTGTTGCCCCTTATTGTTTATTTTATTGTCCATGTTTTTATTTTATTGCATTGTATTTTATTGCTTATTGCTTTTATTTTCATTTTATGGCTCTTTTCATTGAATTGTTATGGACCTGTCCAGCACTTTGGTTGCCTTTTGCCATGAGCTTTATAAATAAAATTTTGATTGAGTGAGTGATTGATGGTTGGGGAGAAAAGACATGTCACTTTAATTATCTAATCATTTCATGTTTCATTTTAGAAGAAGTTGCAGGAATTATGACACTATCAGAAAATTATCTTTGGCAATCTTTGATTGCAAAACCCCTGAGAACGCCCAACCACTCACAGGATAGAAGGTGGTGAACTTTGCTGTGATTTTTTTTCACAGTTATCACCTATTATCTGCAACAGCTTAAAAATGTCCAGCGTATTAGACAGCAAACGCATCCCTCTGTTTGGATAATGAAGGAGGAATTCTCATGGTGAACAATCACAGCAGCTACTCCGGAGGAGGGCCTTGGACAACCCAACTTCTGACAGTTACACACGCGTGATATGATCCACAATGCTGCACGGATGTTTGAGGTCAAGAAAGTGTAGAGATAAAAATGACTGTCAGTTGAAAAAGTGAAAAAAAAAATCAGGTTTTAGAATTTTTAGGTGATAAAAAAAACCCGTTATTCCTTCTTGATTCTTCAAAGTGAGTATAAGATGCAACCTGCTCATAAACACAACCTCACACAGACCAAAAAAACTTCCAAAATATCTATTCTCTTTCTCTCTAGCTGTGTGTGTGTGTGTGTGTACAGGTGGGAAGTAAATCCTATCATATGTGAGTGTCTTTTAATAATTGTCAATTACACCCTCAGATGTGTAACAGACTTCAGTCTACCTGAAGCAGAACCACAAAACACCAAAAAAATCAAACTCCCGTGAATTTGCAACATATATTAAAAAGATTACACATCAATTGACTAACAGTGTCAGCCTTGTTTTCATAAGCAAGGCTGACATTGCTAGCTTTCATAAATCATCCAGAGGTCTGTTGTCTTGTGAACCGATACTGTTGCTGGCATCATGAATAAAATGTAAAGATGCATAAAGTCCTTAAGGTGGTAAAATTGCAAATGAAAGATCCAATAAACTTCCCATCTGTGGAGGAATATTACAGTACTGAGATGAATGTTATTCACAAGTCTAACAAAGGCTCAGGAAGCCAGATATGAAAGCATGGTTTATAACCACTGATGCTTTGCAAGAGCTGCTTATTTTTTTCATCTTAATTTGAGACTTTAAACGTTTCCTACGATGGTCAATTGATTGGTGACATGACTGGGTATGAAAAGTCAGAAGAGCCTCTCTGAAATAGCTTGGAAAAGGTTCACCGCTCTGAAAGACTGTGTTGTTCAGTCTGACTGCTGAACTCAGCTGAAAGTCCCTCACACATGCCTACAGAGCACGCTCACCGGCGGGATCGCCGTGCTGAGAGAACATCTCATCAATGAGTCATCACAACCCAGAGACTTGTCTGTTCTGACTCCCCTCCACGGATACTCTGCACAAAACACTGCAGGAGAAAAGCACAGAGCAGCATCGCTCTCAACACCTTCTCTCTATTATTCACTTCTGCCAATCTTTCATTTGTGCGATCATTCTTAAACCCAATGTGTACTATAAATATGTGTGCCTATACAGTACAAGGCGGTTTTCTGCATTAATGCCAGTAAACGTGATCTGATCCTTACTTTAAATAACAATAATGGACAAACACAGTGGGTCCTCGTTCGTGAAGTCGTCCTTACTGAAAGCACAACCTCCTCACCTTCATGACATCATCGCTGTTCTATGTAAAGTCGCTGCATGTCGTTTTGTTTATTAAGTCAAATTAATCAACTACATGATATTTTAAGAAACTCAATATGGAAAATGCCCATTGATCAAGCTGTTAGACAAACTTCCAATAAATGTTGACAGCTTTGTACTGTGGCTACTCTTCCTGAAAAAAAGAACCCACAAAAGCGAAATTCTTAAGGACATCAGTAAAACTAGAAACATTACTTTTCATGAACTTATCGTAGGTAAGTCACTGAGCAGGCAGGGAGTCCAAAGCAAATCACCACAGAGGAAGCAGCTGCTCTCCAAAAAAGAGCGAGATCATGATGTGGGCTTGCTTTGCTCCACCAGCTGAAGCTTAGTAGAAGTTGGGGACTGCAGCAGGACAATTTTCTTCAACCCTGGTCCTCAGGAACCACTGTCCTATGTGAATTAGAACTTTCAATGCTCAAACATACATGATCGGATCACCATCAGCTTGTCATCGAGGTCTACGCCGGTCTTTCATTGGCCCACTCATTTAAACCAGGTGTGTTTAACCAGAGTAACTTCTAAAACAGGCAGCACAGTGGATCCTGGGAACCAGAGTTGAAGAACGCTGCTCAAAGCATTGAAGTAAATCCAAGGTAGAATGGCTTCACAAAATAGAATCTGTCTTCTAGGAGCAGCCCAGCCAGAGGCCAAATCTTGACCCCACAGACAGAAACAACCTCAGAAGAGTCCTCCACACCAGAGATCCTTCAGATGTGTGAGCTGAAGAGCTTCTGTAAATGAACGATGAAAGATGTCCAGGTGCTTTCCAGAGCTACTATGTGTAGTGCTTCTGCAACAAAAAAAGAGTCTGACCAGCTGTCCCCAGACTTTATATCACAGGTCTCAGTGAGAACTTAAATACACCAGGAACAAGGCTGAAACTAGTCCAAGCTGCTGTGATCTTCAGGCCCAAGGCGCCAATAAAACCAGTTAGTCAATGAAATTCATCGTCCACACATGTCAGCTAAAACTCAGGACATATAAACATGATCAGAAACCTTGATGTCTCCTGCGCTGATTTGGAAAACTTCCCTGAAGTCTGACCATTGAAAATAATCATGGCTTCTGCATCCTGCAGGCTGAAGAGGACAGACGTCTTCCTGATTGTTATCAGCACAATTCCATGTTTGGTAAACCAACTTCCAAACACATTCAATGCTCCAACTTCTCTTGGTGACCTTAAAAAAAGGTTTTCTTTGCTAATCCAGTTTTTTTCATTTATAACCCCATCCTCTGCAATAGTATGAGCAGTATGAAGCACCCCCACCCCCACCACCACAGACACACACACACACACACACACACACACACACTGTTTTTATTTGCTCCCGAGCTCATTTCTACTACTATGTCTCAGTAAGATTACATTTAAAGGAAAATAGGCAGTTATAGTTGCAATGCATGTTTTTAAAAAAATGATTCAAATCATCTTAAAGCATGAAAATGTTCATTTTCTCTTTCATCTTCTAAATTTACGAGCACAGTTTAAGGATATCTTTAACCTACCAAAGAAAACACTGCATCAGTGACTAAGTAGATGATGCTCAGCAAACATGTTCAGCATTTCAAGGTTTAAAAAAATACAAAGACGGGGTCTATATTTGTCAGGATTGCTATCCAGGGTAAAGTCATTGTCCTGAAGTGTTTGTCATTGTGACTTTATGATTTGTCCTAACACCCTCCTATCTGGATAACTTTTAGAAGCTATGCTGGACAGACAACAATCTTCTGCTGCTGCTTTTACTGTCCTGTTCAATTGATTTTATTCTCTGCTGAGCAATAAGACAAACATACAAAGGCACTGACAGGTTGATTAGCTTCCAGAGGTAGACAGGCTCTCCATCTCACCTCATTCGTAAAGCAGAGGACCATTACTATAGAAATGTGTGGCAGAGGAGAAGCACCACAGCAGGGTGAGGATCTCACATCAGCAGATAGGTGAGCACTGCAGCAGCTCAGGGGTTATTCACATATGGGTGGAAATAAACAGATTTATTATAGACTGGGCAATGATCTACATACACTGTAAATGAAACGCTACAAGAGCTGGGAGGTTCAGATAAAGGTAATAACATATACACTCTAAGCTACAGATGTATGCATGAAATTCACGAACGTATTCCCAAAGCAGCACCGGTAATCTGTGACGGGCTCGGGGGAGTGTTGTGGGTTGATACGGCTCTTCTGCTACCTGCCTGTTTGAATGCAGACCGCGCCGATCAGAGCGCAGAGCAGAGCACACCCAGAATATGTAGAGACAGATGGAAAATTAAAGGAAATCCTGGCTCTTTGATCCCAACAGCAATGAGAGCATGTGGAGAACAATTTCTGACGTGATTTGGATCCAGGTGTTCCTTCAGAGTGAAGAATTGCTGTAAATTGTTCCCACAAGGTGTTTTCATGACATGTAGTGAAAAGAAAATGTCTCTCATACATAGATGTTTTGTTTTTCTTTCCTTTTTAGTGTATGTTGGGTTGTTTATATCAAATCATTCTTATAACATAACTAGTTTTTATCAGAAGTAAAGTAACTAGTGATTTTTTTATTTTATTTTTTTACTTTTCACAAGAACTTTCATAAATTAGGAGAGGTTGATTTTTCTTTTCCGTTTTGTCCTTTTTAAAAGTTAAATTTTAGTTTTAAATCCATCCTAAGTAGTCCCCTGTGGGACAGCAGTGTCTTTATTTCTGTATTCTTTTGAAATACTTTTATGTTCCCTCACAGAATTTTTGTGAGGGAACATCCTTAAGGGACTTTAAAATCTAGCCTTTGCTAAACAATTAATTTTAGCTGTGAAAATTACTTTTGAGGAATTTATTAAATTTACTTTAGAAAATTAAAAAGGCACCATTTACTTCAAAAAATGTAACTTGATCATTGGATCAAATCCATTTTGGAATCTGAAAACGGTGGGGGAAAAACTGTTTCAAAATGTTTTAATAACACTGCAAAGGATTCAAAGTCATGCAGTTTTGACAAGCTGTTACACTTGATCATTGTATTTAAAGTTATGGAAGTACAAATCAGGATTCAGCAACTTGTAGAACCCACATGAGCAGTAATAGCTTATTTTCTATATGACATTTTTCACTGGGTTTGATTTATCATAAAACTTTATTCAACCAAACTCTAGATGTGGTTAAGGCTCTTTTTTCCCAGTTTTTTAGGCAGTTTTTCTACAGTTTTGTTGGTCTTCGCTTCTGTTTATTAACCTCCTTATACATACCTCAAGACACACACCCAAGCGCCAACCATTTCTGCTTTGAGGCTCATGTGGGATTAGGATTGGTTGTAATTTCTCAACTGGCCACTAGAGGCTTGCTGCAAAACCCAGTCAATCTCCATTGACTTCCATGTTAAAATGTCAGACTTTAGAGGAGAAATAAACATATTTACAGTATGGTTTTTTGTTTTTTTTTAAATAAAAGCTTTGGTCTGAATCGTTTAATTTTACAATTCTGAGGGGGTGAACAGTCTTCATATGATTGATTGACAGTCTGCTCGACCAATGACTAGCCGTTATCACTTCCTCATCCGTAATCGTCATACCACTGTGCTTAGTGAAACCATAGACATATGTCTATGAGCGAAACAACCACCCATTTGTATAAAGTCAGCGTCGGCTAAACAAGGCAGTAGTTTTGTATTTCACCATGTTAAGCGGTATATTTACTTTAAGCGTCTGACGGCAGCTCTGCAAATATATTTGAGTGAGGATCCGCCAAAGGAGCTGGAAACCCCTTTTAGAGGACCAGGTTTGCCTACCCCTGACCTGAGACCAAATAAGCCCAAATCATCACACTCCCACCACCATGATCCACCACTGACATTCAGTGTTTGATTTTTGCCTTTAGCTTGTTCATATTTCAAAGTTTAGTCTTGAGTGCAAGGCTGTGGTTTCCACACAAAAACAAGAAGGATGTGCAGAGATTGTAAAATTCATTCTCCTGGATGACCAGGCCCATTGACAATGTTGAATTTTGCTGTGTAATTTAACATCTGGAGTCATGCTAGTTTGAGAAATACTGCTCTATATTTCATACGTATTCTTTATCTGATGTAAATTAAGCAAAACATGTTTTATGTGCTTTTAAAAACATAAAAATTAAAAAGAAAAAAATGTATCAGAATGAAACTAGTACTTTATTTCATCCTCCAGTTGTCCAGCACATCTGTCCAAAATCTCTAATAAGTGTTCAGCTGGGTCAAGATCTTGTTACTTTTAAGCCAACTGCAAACACTTTGCATCATTTGCATTCACCAGTTGCTCATGCCTCAGAGGTGAGCATATGGTGACCATTCCCATCACAAAAGAAACATGTTTTATTATCATAAAATAAAGGTGATGAGTCCAAATGATGAAGATTACAACAAAAATTTGAAGTCCATTTTGGTTGTACAGTGTTGGACAGACATTCCTACTAAACTTCCTGCAGTATATCCTAATCTGTCTACTTTTAAAGAACATTTAAATCAGTTTCCTGCTGTGTACAGTGAATTGACTCCTTCTCCTACCTTTGTTGATGGAGGAGTTGCAGACATTATGAGCTTCTCTGAATGGCACCATCGGGACGGTGTCTTTAATATAGATTATATTTTTGTGTTGTGTCATGGTGTAGGAGGCGGGCGGAGAGACCCGCACAAAGACAAACACAGATGGATACAAACAGAGGAGAGCCGGAGGGAAAGCTGAACTCTGAGTAGCGACACACAGGGGCTGGTGACTGACTGACTGTTCGTCCCTGCATGGCTGCTTTAATGACAGGCAACACACTCATTCAGCATGACAAAAAAAAAAAAAAAAATCACTGAGGCAAACTTCTGCTGGCATCACGTACCAACACTGCTCCCTGCTGGAACACCAGGAACAATGTGGTGACGAAAGATGAGAGACAAAAAGCTGGAAAATAATACTGAAAGAAATTAAATAGACAAAAAATGTAAATTCTGAGTAAATACCTTTGACTTTGTTTCTTCTCTGTCTTGTCTGTTGTGGTCGTCCTCTTTGGTCCTGACAAACTTTGAACCAGTCATGATTTGAACTTTTCAAACATTTCCATGCTGTTTCTATGCATTAGAAGATTGCATGTATGTCTGGGAACTTTGGATTGGTTAAATTTTTCTTGTCGGATGTGAACATGCTATCAGGAACCCAGCATTAGTATATAAACAACCCCGAGGACTGGAGATAATGTTTGTCCCTTTAAAGTCAGACCTGACTATCAAAGTTTCAGGACTCAACAACTCCAACAGACGAAAAAGTTTAGGCACCCAGGTCCAAAAAGCATGGTGTTGAAATGTTAAAATGATAATTTTAGGTGAATTTGCATTCTAACTGCCATGATCTAAAGCGGGGGTGTAGAGTTCCAGTCCCGGAGGACCCCTGTCCTGCATGTTTTCAATGTTTACCTGCTTCAGCACACCCTGATACAAATGACTGCCTCATTAGCAGACTTGTGCAGACCTTGATGACAAGCTGATGCTGATCCTTAATTTGAATCAGTCATCAATTTGGTTCATGTTGGGAGGGGTTTCTGCCTTTCTTCTGCCAAAACTGTTAGGCTGTTGAGAGTTCCGGTTTATCTTGCAAACTGTGCTCTTGAAATGTCCCGAGGTCTTTTTTTCTGATGCATACGTTCAGGCCACAGCGAGACCTTTTAACTTGTACCTCTGTAAGTAGTGCCATGCTGTTTTTTTTTTGTTTTTTTCATCTTCAGCTTTTGTACAGACCTTATGACTTTTTGTTCCAGAATTTTCCGCAATTAAACAGAATGTTCCCCAAACATGATCATTCCACCCCCATGCTTAATAGCTGGGGCAGTTTCCTTTATGTGAAATTCTGCTTTCTTTTTTTCTCCAAGCATAGCTTTGTTTATCATAGCTATAGCTAGTTATATTTTCCCTACATGAATTCTCAGGATGTGCATCAGGCCTGTCTAGAAGATAACGTGCACACAAAAGTGCACATAAAAGGTTTTCTTTTGATGGCTCTACCATAAAGGTTGTGTAAGTGAAGGCTGCATATGCTCCACCAGCACTCCAGGACAAGATGAATCTTCATGAAGATCTTTTTCAGTTTGATAAATTTTTCATTTTCATTTCTGCTTTTCTGTTAGAAGTTTTTCCCTACAAGAGTTTTTTTTTCTTCTGATCCTCCAGCATACATCAGGAACTCCACCTCTCCTACCATATCTTAATTACACAAAATAAAAGGCCTTCTTTAAAATCTTCCTGATGCCTTCTCCTTTGTGGCCACCAATTATTTTTTAGCGTTCACACTGTAAAAGTATCTCCTTAGTGGAGCGCACTGATGGTTGAAAAGCACCAGAGTATTTAGAAAGCTTAACGTTTGCATCACCTGGCTTTTTCTAATTAGTTTGTTGAGAATGAAGCTTGTTCACATTCATTAAAGTCTGAGACCTTGGTAAAACTTCGGAAAGGTCGGATCTCCTGAGGTGCCAAAACTTTTGCATTATTCTTCTTTATTTCATATAAAACATGAATGGCACAGTAATCTTAATAGTTTTACATACTTATTTTTACATACGGTGAAGTAACTATTCATCAGTTGTCAGTAAAAACATTTTGGAGTTTATCACATAGGTTCAGTGTAAAAATCAAGTCCCACTGGTTTTGCTATTTTTAAATAAGAGGGGGTCCTCCCTCAGTGTTGTCATTTCTGTGCTTTGCAGGTAAAATAAGAAGGCAAAAAAAAAAAACCCCATCAAAATATCTGTCGACAAAATTAATGACAATGGTTCCTCATTTAAGTTAAGGGCACAGATGCTTCTTGATATTTGTGATCCGGCTCATTAACTCCACACATAAATTCTGCTTTTCATCAATAGTAGGACAATATTCATAACGTTACAGATCCAAAGTGAGAGCAGTGTGAAAAATCGGTTGTTTCTGTGCATCTGGAAAGACTGTGCTTTGACTGACAGGTGTCTCTTGCTTCAGAGCAGCTCAGCTAATTTTGACAAATATCTCGGAGCGTGCGGCGTCACAAAGCGCTGCGGCGTGAAATGAGCATGAATAGCTGCCTGTTATTACAGCTCTGACGGTGCTTGTGTTGCATCGGACGACACACCCTGAAGAGCATCTGTGTTGGCTGCTTCCAGATGCATTGTTACTATGGAGATTAAATAAATCTTAATTACTTTGGTATATGCTTGACCTCCTCTGCTTTGTCTTTTATAAAAATAGCTGCAGAAAACATATGATTAAATAAACAGAGATGTCTCCTCATTAGTTAGAGACAGTTGATAGTTTCAGATAAATGTGAGAGTTGTGAGCTCTGTTCGCTTCAAATTTTAAACTTTTTCAGACTTATTTTCTCTTTTAAAAAATTATGAGATGCGATTGTCATTGATCTATATGTGTCCAACTTGATTAATATTATATTAAAGCTTAAACTGGGTGTATGAACACATTTGTTTGGGTGTTTAAAGTTAGTACCACTTTGTTTGAAGCCATCTTTATTCTTTACGTCATCCAGTGAACCGTTCACGTTTACAGGATATTGAGACACAATAAGTCCAAATTAGAATACAATTATCCAAAAACCTCATACTTATTTCCATTTAACATCACATGCTGCATTTGGTGTGTCCACAGGTTGTGTAGGAAGAACTGGACAACCCTGCCATGGGATGCCACCCAGGTATCCTCAAGAGTGCGTTTGAAGCCTTTTTTTCTTCCTTTTTTTTAATCACGCTGTGCAATTTCATGTTGCAAATAGGTATAACAATCAAGCTTGGAAAGCATCTGGAACCTGTCCACCTTAGAAAGCAATTTTAGCTTGTGCTAAACTATGATGCTATGAAAATCTGTCCAAACCTCTCCATTTAAAGAGACGCTACAGAAATGACATCCAAAACACGCGTTGCCAGAGCTTAGATGAGCTAGTTGTCTCATGGACCCCCGATACCTGCAGCACTAGCTCTGTAATGTCATTCAGCTCCTCACGGAGCTTCTGCGTTTGTTTCAATTCAATTAAAACATTTCAACTGGGTTTCCTCTTAAATTCACATAATGTTTTTTTTTTTTTCTGTGATGAAGCCCATCAGCAAGTTGTTGCTCTTCAAGTATTCACTGTAACGGCAGGAAACGGCACCAGAGCTGCTGCAATTTGTAGAAAAAAAACTCTCAAAAGATGTACTTATGAGCTTTACTGTGCTTCAGGTGAAAGTTGATTATGAAAGCACATTTTCATTACCTGCAGATTAAAGTTTCTTGCTTTCTGCAAAACCCCCTTTTACCCCAGGATATACTTTCACGACTAAAAAATAGCTTTCTAAATGTTGTTCTTTAGTTCGGATTTGAGCTGAAACTGTAAAGCTCTCCTGCAGGCTGCCTCCAGCACTCCCACCTCTCCATGGCAGCAGATTTTTTTTCTCCCCTGTAATCACACATAATCACATTTCCACACTAAAATCATTCATACAGATAATTTCTCATTTGCGTCAGTGAGAAAAATGCATGTTAGATGAGATAGATTTGCACTTTAATGGAGCTTGGCGTTCTTTACAGAACATGCAGGCACGTCAGGGTTTTTTTTTTTTTTTTTCTGACACTCACATCTCATCAAACACTCAGCCCAAATCTGTAGCGAGAGCAGGGACAACACGATGTTGAGGTGTGAGCAGGAACTTATCAGCCCGTGACTGCTGGCCTCAAGCATTGGCTATTTGCAGTGGTCTTATACCTTTTGGTGAAATGCTGTAAATTTAACTGAAATTTCTTCAACCTTAGTTCCAAGAAAAGGTTGGAACATCACCTGAAAATGTGAAGAAAAACAGAACAATGATTTGCAAACCTCTTAAAGCCATATTTTATTCACTACAGAACACAGAAAACATGTCAGAGGTCTAAACCGAAGAAATGCACCACATGGAGGGAAAAAATTAAGTTATTTTGGATTTGAGAAGTTTCTGTTCACTTGTTGCTGTTCCCTTGTCTTTAATACAGAAACTGAAAAGTTCTTTGATAAAAAAAAGATCCTGGTTTGTTTGTTTTTTTTATTTAGAAACTCGACATACAATGAGGTTTTTAAGAAGTAAATTTAGAAAAACAGCTTCTTGAAAATGTTTCATCAGTCTTTGATTTTTGATGATAGAAAAATGCTCCAGCTGAAAATCCACTCAGAACTGAAGGTACTGCTATTAACTTTTAAGACTGACTAAGAACAGAAATCAATGACTGAACCAGTGGGACTGAGTGACAGCTCAACGTCTATGTCCTTTAACGCAGCCATGATACCAAGGCAAGATTTAACATTAAGTTGTGAAATCTGTTTCACATTATGGGCCTGCAAGCTTCTTCTTCTCTTCTTCTTTTACAAGAATCCATGCACATCTTGGATCTGAGGACACCAGCAGCTGGAGTTCTGGGAACGTTGTCCCAGTCTCATTTCATGTATTCCAGTCGTGTACCAGCCTCCTGTGTTGTAACTGTTTCAGTTGCTGGACTGCAGGGAGACCAGTTCAGCCTTCAGACTCTTCTATTACAACGTTAAGGTCTTGTAATGATGCAGTATGTGATTTATAAACCCTGCAAAACTCTGCTTCTACAAAATGCTTTTCTTTTTAAACCCAATCATGATGCTGACCCCCCCCAATCATTTCTGCTGTAACTGTTAACCAGCCACTAAACTGTCTGCACGTCACCTCTGGTACTCTCTGAACCCGTAACTGTAAAAAACTCAAGAGTCAGTTTTGAAAATATTCTTTTAATGGAAAAAAGAGGAAAAGGTACAGGAGTGAGACTTCCAGAAATAATACAAGAAAGGACAAAAAAAAACTCCAAACAACATCTTAGTATCAATAGGTTTGACAGTGTAACAGCTAACCTCAGTGGACCTCTACTCCTCTGTCATGTGAAACTTTTGCTTCAGAAATCAAAAGCTATCAATCACAAGATCTCTTAAAACAATTTTTAAGAACCTGAACAATTGACAAGAGTATCATCTGCTGCAGGTACGTCTATAACTGGAACATTTCCGGATCAGTGTGGTAATCAGACTCGGCTGCTTTAAGTAGAAATAAAACAGCTCCCACAGCCTGGAAGTGCAAAGTAAAGAGACTTGGTGAGACACAGTTTGCCTTATCAAAAGATTTTTTTTTTTTTTGTCTTTTGGGGTAAATTGATCCTAATGTTGTAATGCCATAAACCACTTATTTATTCAGGTAGTGTTTCAAGTGTAACATTTTCTCCATTTCCTAAAGAATAATACTGAAATGTGTCTGTTATGTCTGGAATATGTTGCTGGTTTCCCAGCAGGTAACAGCAAATGAGATTTATGCTGCAGGTGAAGACAGAGATCAAACAACTGAGTGAAACTGTTTAAAACTGAGCAGGCTCAGCTGGAAATCTGTGCAAAATGTTTGGATTTAAGGCAATATTTTATATTTTTAATCGGTCTTCTTTTGCAGTTGTGCTATCTGAATGATCCCCATGGGAATCAATAAAGTAATAATATGGGGTGTGTGTGTATATATATATATATATATTTTTTTTTTTTTTCATTCATTCAGCTAAATTTAAAGAGGGGGACAGAAATTCCTGTAAACACCAGCACCATGCTGTGTTGTTGATGTAAGGCTGGTGATTAGATTTATTTTTATTTTCCTCGTGTTATTTTTAAAGAATCAGACGTTAAAACAACCACAGATTGATTAGTAAAGACTGTGAACTTTCATTCAGGATCAAAACCACTTGAACTGAACCAATTTTAAGTTGCATTTTGTCTCTGAAATGAATTCAAATGATAAGAGTTACACAAGTCACAGTAGGATTTATAGTCTTAACTAAAGTTTTAATCCCTGAGGCTCAAGTCTTGATGCAGAGGTCAAGAGATGGGGAACCACATTAAAGTAAAAATACTGCAGGTTTAATTACTAGCAGACAAACTTTGTCACAGTAAGAAAAGAAAAAGGACCAAAACCCTCCAATCTGACACAATTTCTGGGTCTGACAGAGGCTAAACGCGTTGGTGCTTCGGAGCAGCAGGTTGAAGAAGTCAAAGGTCGTTTCTGAAACTGCCTACTTCACAGACGATCCAGCAAGTTACAGTAAAAGAGATTTATGCTGCTAGAAAGCAGTCATGTGACCTGATTCAATATGGGGAAAGGAGATTGGTCGTAAATATTCTGTAAGAAGCGCGTCACAAACTCCAGATAATCTGTTTTCATATAGTTAGCATATACTTCTTGAGTAGTGCGCAGTTTCAAAAATGTCCAGAGTCGTTCCACAAACATCAGTGTGCATAGTTAATGTACTTAAAGTTAAACAGAAAAAGAGAACTTCACAGCTTGGAAACTCACAGTAAACATCAGTAAGACTACGTGTCCCGAAACTACACTTCTACCTCAACAGTGAAACAAAGAAAAAAGGTGATGAGTCAGTTCATCAACATGTAAATATCAACATTTGTCCTGAAAGTTCAAACTTTGCTCCCTTAAAGCTTATTTCTATCAAACATCTGTAAACTCTCTTTTCACCCTGTTTTAACTGCTGTGCTTCATTTTATCACAAGAAGGTGAAAATCTTTGGCTTTGAGGGTTTTTTGTTTTTAAAGATTAAAATCATACTAATTGTAGATAAGTGCTAATAGCCACTCTGTAAACGCAATACCACGTCTGACCACGTGGGGGCAGCATATCAACCAAAGGTGCATGTGTCACTTCCTGCACATTACTGGATAAAGTGGCTTTAATTTCATCTTATTTTGCATATTTGTTGCAGAGTAATATTTCAAAAAACATCTTGAATGGGTTTAATATAAGAGCGGGGCACTGAACAACATTTCATCACAAAGATAAACTGTAGTGTATTCACAGTTTTAAAACAAAGACAGTAAAATATGAGTGACAAAACACAGATGATCCTCCAGAAATCCTCTCATTTCAGCGTAAATAGGGGAAAAGGCACCAACATTCTCATTTTTTTGGTTTTCAGGTCCAAGATGTGGTCATCCTCCGCTCACATCTGGTAAGAAGGGAAAAACCTCAGTTAGCCATTGTAAATCGATATGAATGCCTGCAGCATGGAGTCTGATGATCTTAGTGTGAACTCAACTCACACTAGTCATATCCTGTGGTTTTAGAAACTGTTGTGCAATTTAAATGCTATTTGTAAACTCTTTATAAAAAGAAACACTCCCTACAGAGTACAGGGAACGTTTTAAAATGAAACCTGAGACATAAATGAGATGAGTTGTGACCAGAGACTCTGGAAAACCAGGAAAAGCTGCTTCATTCCACATAAATAGCCGTGTTTTATTTACCATAAACACGCCTGCAAACTTGTCTCATTCTGTTGACATACAGCGTTTGAATCAAAGTGGCATTCGCATGAATCATGAATCGAGCATCTCTGAAATCAAACATCTTTGGCGGAGTACAACACGCCCAAGAGAGAGGTTGCTAAAATTGTTTAACAACGTCTTAACTAGCTACTGAACATCAAATTGGAAAAACACACAGTTAAGAGACTTGGGTTTAGGCATCTGTTGAAATCTGGTTCAAGTAACCTTACATAGCATAAAAAAGTGGCTTCAATTAACCATGGAAACCCGACAAAGCAACGCACCTATCTTGATTGTGATTGGCCGAAAGACTGATGTCTGTGTGTGTGTGTGTGTGTGTGTGTGTGTGTGTGTGTGTGTGTGTGTGTGTGTGCTGGGCTCCACCACAGATGCAATATTGCAAAGATGGTCTTTGATAAATGATTTGTGTAAATGACATTTTGATTCAAAAGCCGAACAGCCGAACGGCGACTTACCCAGACCAGATCACTTCTTCTTTTTGGATGATTTTTTCTTTTTCTGGAAATACAGGAAAAGAATATTGTTAACCAATATGAAGAAGTGCCAAGAGGTTTGAACGTGATCATATTAAAGAAGTTGTTTTTAAAAAAACACCTTGCTAACTGGCAACTCACTCAGCACGCCTTTTATCGTGCGTTTTTGTTTGTCTTAATCAAATTTACATCATTGATGCTGCGAATGGATAAACTTGTTTTTTTACTCGGCTGCAGACTTCTGCACCGTCTCTGTGGAGCTACGGCTGAATGCTGTCACAATAAAACATTCCTGAGTGTTTCTTACAGCAACAGCTGGAGTGTGTTCGTCTTCGGTGCAATCCGTCTCTTCCAGTTTGTCCTTTAATCTGTTTTTCTCTGTCGACACCAGAACAAACCGTTATGAAAACAAAATGCTCGGCAACAGCTGAGACACGTTCAGCTAAATGATGTCAAGAAAGGAACTCTTACTTGTTTTCTTGGGTGGTAGAAGTTGGTTCACATTGATGGGAGCTGGATTTTCCTCCATCTCTTCTCCTTTAACTGCTTTCTTTTTTTTCTTCTTCTTTTTTCCTTCCTCTGAAAGCGAGTCAGCTTCAAGAAACACAGTGCTCAGGTTCGCCGCCATGCTGCTCTTCTTGGTCTTGGGAGGCTGGTTTTCCTTGGATGAGCTTTCTTCTTGCTCTGAGTGTACTTTCTTCTTCTTCTGTTTTGGTGTTTTATCGTCCTCCACGCAGTCAGCTGGAGGTCTTTTGATGGGCTTCGGTCGTGGGTTCTCCTCATTTTCTTCTTGGATTTGTTTTTGTCTGTAAAAATACATTTCAGTCATCTTTACACAAAATACAGTGTATTTGCCTTTCAAAAAAGTCTGCACATTCTCTCACACACACATACATATATATATATATATATATATATATATATATATATATATATATATATACACACACACATATATATATATATATATATATATATAGCTGACAAACCGAGTTGTTTTTACTTTAATTCTAATGAACCTGACTAACATTTTTATTGTTTTAAAACAAATCAAAATATTTTTCATCTGGTTAATATCTGGGTTCATGCTGCTACAGGCAAATAGAAATCACACAATTTTACGTTTTGACCACGGCGGCTTCATTTTTCCGACGTTCATGTTCTACAGGCCGTCTTTAGTCCCACTACAAGTTGTGAAACATAAAGCTGGGTTTATTTCGCACAAATGAGTCAGAATGTTGGCTGGAGTTCATTTTAAAGGTTTGTCTGGTCACATCTTCTCTCCACCTGTGTTGTTAACTGTTAAATAAACAATGTCTAAAAGTAACAAGACGGCTATTTGATGTGAAGGTGCTCAAACGGCTCTAGGATCTTAATCTCTACAAAAACAGATTCACATTTTAGTTTTCTGTTTATTTACTAAAGAACGTGGTTCATTTAGTGAAGGAAAAGCTACAACTTTGCTGAGTTCAGCATTTAAGGTTTTTGCTTCATCATCTGAGCTCAGTGAGCGTTCATGAGAACGAATCAGAAAGTACACTGGTAAAAATCACTGCTATTATTCTAATACTTATTATTCAGTAATTTAGTTTTAAACCGTTGATTAATGTTTATTCAATACTATACGTATTGATTGTTTTTTTTTTCAGAAATAGAAGAGCTACTACAGTCAAATGAGTTTTGTGAGTTGATGCTGCTACATGTTGAAGTTGGAGCCCTTCATGAACGACGATGGCTCCGTCTGTCAAAATTATAAACGTTATATTAATTATATAGTGTTATTATAAGTGGGTCATTTATACCACAAAACTGCAACTGTTTTGGTAATTTCCTTATCAGTTGATTATTTTTACGACTTGTTAACTAGACTAAGGTTATATCTGTCGTGTCCTCGATGTGCGTCGCTATAAGCCTACCATGCAATGACTGCTGTTTATCCCAGCTTGGAGGATACAAACAGAAGACAGTGCCGTTAACTGTACTCCCCCTATACTTCCTGTCGGGCTTTACATTAACAAATGAATATTCCCATCTGAGAAGTTTGTTTGTGGCATTAATGTGGTTTGATTCGGTGTTTTCATCATTGATCATGTCCATTAATTGTTGCTTCCCTGAACATTTAAGTTCATTAAATGAGTACCTTTTATACAATCGGTTATAAAAGTGGTCAGGACGTGAGCTGTGACGAGCATACGTTGTCTGAGTCTCTCATTGTACCTACATCGGTTACACACCTGACTTGGAGGACAACTACCTGTTGTTCGTCACTTCTATTTTGTAAATAACAAGCATGAAGCAGGCTGACTCATTAAAGCTGTGCAAAAAGACTGGACACTGATGATCTGCCCATTACTACCATGTTTTATAGTTAAAAAAAACACTACTGACTTCTTTCTTCTTTTGGGGTTCTCCCCAGCCTGGAGGTTATTTTTCTTCATCCTCCTCATTATCTCCTCTTTCCTTTTGAGTCTTAATCTCTTTTTGATCCCAAGTTTCTTCCTCAAACGGTTCTTCTTTTTGGCTGAGAGGAGAAGAGAAGATTCACCATCTGCAGCTGCTGGCACATAAAAGGTACAACATCACTTAATTTATAACACCATCAGACAACTTCCGTTATATTTGAAAGGAGCAACATCCCAACTTTTTGGATGTTCTGTACTTGAACTCACCACCCCTGTCCTCCGTTTTCGTTTCTGTGTCTTTGTCTCCCTCTTCTGGTGACTTCTCAGACTGCAGCTTTTCCTTTTTCCTCCTTTTCTTCTTCTTTTTCTCCTCCATCACTTCCTCCACCACCTCCTCCTCCACTCCTCCTGTCTGACTCTTTTCCTCCTCACCCACATCTTTAACTTTCTTCTTTTTATTTTTAATTTTAGTTTCTGGTGGCATGACAGGAGTTTCGTCTGCCTCCCCCACTTCATCTCTCTCCCTTTTCCTTTTCTTAGCCTTCTTCTTCTTCTCTGGTGTCGCTACCTCTGACACCTCTTCTTCCACCTCTTGTGCTTCCTCCTCTTTCATCTGACCATCTTCTCCCTCTGCCAGCGTCACCTCTTCATGTCTCTTTTTGTCTCTCTTTTTCTTTTTGGCAGACTTGTTGGTAGGAGGACCATTGCTGAGAACATCTTCAGTGGAGACGTCAGTTCTGGGTGTTTCTGTGGTCAGCATTTCTCCTCTGGCCATCTCAGCATCTTTTTTGTTCTTCTTTTTCTTTTTCTTGGGAGTTTTGGAGTCTCTGCAGGACTCCTCGGGAAGCGGCTGGCAGGTTTCTTGCTCAGCGACTTCGTCGTCGTCAGCCTGGATGTTGGTGATGATGAAGACTTCCGGCTCTTCCTCTCTCTCTGCAACACAGAAACATCGTACATGTTTAAGGATTTGTTTACAGTTTTTTCTGATCATGGCTGAGCTGCAACTCTTTGAATACACAGAGTTAGAGGAGATCTGTTTATTAATTGACACAAATATAAAAATGACAGACTTGAACTCTGCTGCCAAAAGGAAGTTTTTCCAGCAACTAATTCCACGGCTTTAGTTTGGTTTCGCTACTGGGCTGTGAATTTTGTCCAGTAGACACAAAAAAAAACGTATATTGTGTTTGACCAGGATGAATCTCCAATCACAATTTAATCAGATAAGCTGTTAATTCTTAGACATTTGCATTCTTCATCTTATCACAGCCTAGTGCAGTTAGAAGAAGGCACATTTTTAACGCCAAAGTGTATTTTACAACATACAAAATTAATATAATTGAAAAGAAAGAAAGAAAGGAGCCACTATAACCTGCAATGTCAAAACAAATGAACAAAAGTTCACCCGCAAGCTTAAAGTGAATATTTACACGTTATGAAACAACACACATTGTGTACTAAGGTTTCTGCTCCACAAAAGGTGCAGATAAAATTCTGTTTTGCAACAACGGGCGTCTGTAGCACTCGTATGTTTCAGTGGGACTCAAACATGACTGTGGTTACCAGTTTGAGGGACTGGGGGGTCACCAGCCTGATCCTGAGAGGATGTCAATGTCTCCGCCTCGACTTCTGGGTTCAACTCTGACGTGAAGTCGCCGCCTTCGGTCTTCTGAGTAACAAGGCAGAGACGGAGACGTAAACAAGCACAACAAACACCCAGTAATTAGTGTGGACGTTCTTCCGATGAAAATATTCCATCTCTGCTCTTAGCGAAGAGTTTATGGCCGATAAGAATGTCAGTAACATTTCGAGTCACCTCAGAGTCCTCCTCTTCGTCTACTTTCTTGTCCTCCTTTTCTGGATTCTCAGAATCAGTCTCTGAAAAATAGAAAAGAAAAGCTTATAAACATAACTTGTGATGGTCAGTTTTGGCTGCATGTGCTGTAACATTCACCATACCGAGAGGATAACACTCGAGTCAGAAGACCAGAAAACTAAAGCTCAAGCTACAATTCACGAGAATCCACAATTCCTGAGTAAAAAACAACCAATCAGAGCCACAAAAACAGAGGTCGCTTCTACAGTTGCCATGGTTACTAGCCCACCTCAACAAGCTAAAGCACAGCAGAGAGGGAGAGACAGATATCTAAATTATAGTTTTATTTAACTTTCAAACGTATAAAAATACTGCAGATAAAAGAGGCCAAGCTGAGTTTTGTGCAAAGGATCAAAAACAAGTTTTTCTTTTGGGTTATTGTAAATAAATGTGATTTTTCCATTTTTTGAAAGGACATATTAAAGCACAATTAGGCTTTTATCCAAATGTTGATATCAAACCAATATCACTGAGCAGTTACAGGTGCATGGGTTATAAAAAAAAATACTATTACAAACTCTTGTTATTCTCATGTCACGCTTCAGAGATAATTGTGTTTTGTAGGAGTTGGCTAAAGTTTTTATTTGAAGAGAATCTCTGGTCCTTAAATCTTTCCATCTCATTTTACACTTGTCCTTGCAGCATAAAAGCTCCTTTTTTATTTTTCCCGCAACTGAAAACAACGTAAGACTTTTCATGGCCAATATTTTGACATGTCACAGCAGGAAGAGAAGCTGGAGCGACTTTCCAGCAGGTTCTGCAGTTATTAGTTATGTCAGTGTCTGACACATGAGAATACCTGCAGTAAAAACAACTTTGGCTTTCTTTTTTAACCAAAAGATGATGATTTAATGATTTATTTCTAGAAATGATGTAAATGATGAGAATGGGTCCCAGATTATTGTGTTTTTATTGTCTATTTTTTGTTTTCCTTTTGTTAACCAACGCTGAGAAACTTCACTAACCACCTGAGGAGCTGCTCAGGTGAACGCCATCGTAGAAAACTCCTGCCAGAGCCCTTTCTTCAGGCTTTGGAAACAGCTCTTGCAACTCAATCATTTTTTGCATCTAAACCAAAAGCCACTAATGCCACAAGGCATTTTAAAAAAGGACTTACTATATATTCCAGCTCCCTTGTTATTCCAATAAAGTTAAATGATTAAAACACTGTGCACTTGAGCAGCTGGAGACAAATTGCTGCCAAAAAGAAAGAAGGGCAGTATTCTTCTTTTTCCAGTAAAATAAAAGTAGAGAAAATATTTCCGGTCTAAAACTGAACTTGTTTCCCGTCTGAAGCCGCTTTTAAAGATTGGTAGACAGATTAAGGTTCAGAGACTCAAAATAAGACCATTTATAAAAATAAAGAAAAAGCTCCAAGAGTCAGTGATCAGGCTCCATGCTGGTGACAAGCACCTAAACGGTTAACATTTGTTGATGCAGAAATTATGTTGACAAGCAGAGCTTCCACACCAGAGGATGTGGATGTCTGTTTCACAGCTTTCAACATTGCCTTTTTTCTTTCTTTTTTTTTTATATATATATATATTTGGTAAAATAGAAGTAGGAGCTACATCCAGATACAAAATGAAATGACATCAAGTACCAAAGTATGCAGTTCCTCTAGTGACCACTAGGGACTGGCTCCAAAACGTGACTTCATTTTCACGACTCTCATGTTAAAACTACAGTGGAAATAAACATACTTATGGCCTGGTACCAAAAAAAAAAAAAAAAAAAAAGCACATTTTATAGTAAGTAAGAAAGAATTTAAAGTGACATTATCATATCTCACAGGGTTGTGTGTAAGATAAAATAAGTAGTTTGTGTTACCCCGGGTAAGTTGAGCGTGTTCCAACCAGCGTTTGCCCAGTTTTGGATTAACCGGGATTATGTGGAGTCACATCCTGCCAATGTGGCATGAACCAGAGCTCAGAAGAAAAAAAAAAAAGGCTTTAAAACCACTCTTGTAAAAACTGAGTGACCTCATTGAATGTGTGAATTACTGTCCTGCACGTGTTCGACATTTGCTGCTCCAGCAGACCTGATCTAAAAGGAGCGGATCATTAAGACTTGTATCCAGCCCTCGGTGACACATTTTCATCTGAATCAGGAGGGCTAGAGAAGAGAAACGTCTAAAACAGGACAGACGGCGACTAGGATCTGGATTAGTTAACACTAAATAAATGTTTAATCAAAAATGTAAATATCTACCAAATACTCTAATGACCGAGATCTTTTACTTGAACATTAATAATGTTATTTTTGCTGGTCTAAACTGGAATGAAATGTTGAGGTTTAGGTGAACAAAAAGAAAAAACTATCTGATGACGTTTGCCCTTTTCATGTAGACTACATTAAAATATTATGGAAAAGTGTTTAGAACAAAACATAAACGAAATTGTACAGTACTTTTCAAAATCCACAACGCTAGTGAATTTTATGCCTGAAGAGGAAAATATAAAATTTCAGATTTCAAATTCAAGCTGTGATCCTACTGATCAGTTCAGCTCAGAGTGCTTTTTGTAATGAACGATCAAAAACACTGATCAGCTCTGGAAAGCGTCCGAGTCCGTGAAGTCCGTCTTCCCAGCAGGAGGCGATTCTCATCAGCGCAGTGGGAGAGGGCAGAAAAGACAGCAAGCCTTACAGGTGAAGAGCAACCTGGTTAACACACTTCCACTGGCCAGTCGTACCTGCGGGGGGCGGAGCTTGGCTCTCTGCCGCCTGATCACTGGTCTCTCCGGCTGTCGGTTCTGAGGCGATGGGCTCGGCCTGGCTGGACTTCTGCAGGAGAGGTCCACAAGTCAACATCCAGACATCTCCAACACCAGACATGAAGTAATGATATTACTGAGCTGAAGCATGTACCAATATGACTCTAACACATGATGAAACTACATCACGTTGGCTGTTCAGAGCAATTTCCAAGTGAACTTGGTTTACTGGAATTGGCAAAAAAGTGATTCTGATTCAGATTTCACCAGCTCTTTACTCAAAAACAGTAAGAAGCTGAGAGGTTTTGTACCTCTGCTGCCGTTTCTTCCTCGTCCTTTGAGGACTGGACTTCACAGGCCTCCTGAGAAGGAACAGCAGAGGCTTTTGTCTGGTCAGCATCAGTTTTCTCCGATGCAGGAGCTTCACCCGTGACCTCTGAGGTGTTTGAGTCAACTTGTGACTCCTGAAGAAAAGAACAACGCAGAGAGAAACTCATCACATTTATTCAGTAATGCATGGCTTTACTTGATCTGTCCTGTAGAAACAACAGCATAAATACAGTTTTATTAGTAATTTGGATCCAGTTTTCAGGATTTACCGGAAACTTTGATCAGTTATAGGAAGGCTGTACTAAATAAAGGCAGAGCTGAGTGCTGGAAACATGATTTCAGTGCCGAGGAAAAGCCAGAGAGGTGGAGAGTTTGAACAAGCTGCTGGAATAATCAGAAAATACGAGTTTTTGATTTATTATTTCAATTTATTTGGTCAAAAAAGATTTTGTTATTCCTAAAAACCATGACTTTTATATTATGAATAGAATGATCAACAGTCAGTGCATCAGCCAGGAACTGGAAATGCCTTTTATTTATCTGAACCCTTCCGAGTCAGGTTTCATGCGTTCACAATCATAAAGCAAACATCTTTTCTTCGCCATCTTTGCAACAAGCAGCTTCTCCTCCTCATTTCTAACTTTTCCTTTCAGCCTCTCATTTCATCAGTTCTTCACAATTTCAAAGCCTCATCTTGTAAGTATTGGCTCTTAAAGTGTTTAACCTCGAGCTGACGTCACCTCTGTTGTCATTTTCTTTTTAATAATGTTTTAATTAATGATTTAAAGAGATAGAAGAAAAACAAATGGGTAAATAAAGAATATAAGCAAACAGGCAGGCTGACAAAGGTCATAGATTAGTGCAAAATTTCATTCAGCCAGATGAAAAGTTACATCTAACAGAATATTCAGTCCACCTATCCAAGTATTTTGTATATTTCTCCGCCTGTAATCGAAAGGAGAAGCTCAGTCTTTCATACTTTCATCAACAGTTGTGGGTTTCAAGTCCAACTTGGATTTGACCCAGGCACAATTTTGAGCCCAAACACTATCTGCATTTCTTCAGCAAATTCTGAAACATGGTTGAATGAGGGGGGCAGGGCCGAGAAGATATGAGAACGGTCCAGCACGGACTTCCCACACCATCTCAGACATTTATCCGGCGCCTGGAAATCAAAGTTCAGTTTTTCTCGGCAGGTTCTGGAGTTGGTAGTCCTAATCCGACCCTCCCAGTTATCTGTCCAGTCATCCTCACATATACCCAGGGCTGACTCTCATTTCTGTGTGGGAAGTGGAATGATTTCTGGAGTATTCTAGTATTTTATAAAATGTGTGATATTAAATGTTTAGAGTCTTTGGCGTTTCATGCACCAGTAAAATACTACTGTCCATTCGTCTCCTGGTCTGTGTGACGTTCTCACGTGGATAAATAACTCAGTAAGCTGTTATACTGCTGCATGAACTGAATATCTAGTCCTCACCGTTTAAACTCTGAGTTTCTTAACATTTTTGAATTTTTGCACTTAAGTGAAAGTGATCTGCAGATTCAAAGCAAAAAACCCCAACCCAACGGTTGATTTTCTTCATTGTGTATCTTATAGATGTGTTTGCAACAAATTCTAGAGATGAAAGCCACCAACATGCTGCATTATAAAATGCTACAGACATGTTCAAGTGTTTGCAAAAGGCCTTTTAACACAGTGAACCTAAATCAAAGGAGGCCTCAGCAGAACCAGAAATAGCGACGTCTTCTGACTGGAGCAGCAGAGAAAGGCAGCTTGCTGGTGTTGTTTCCTGGAAGTTAAACAACAGAAACAACGCGGCTCAGCCAGTCGCAGTCGCCCGTAAAATAAGTTGCAGATGTGCAGCAAGCGAGGCGAGAGAACGGACGCTCTGTGTGGCTTTGTTTGGACGGGCATGTGGTTTTATCCCCCTTCAGAGAGGCGTGCTGGAGGAGCGTGGACACGCACACTGAATGTGATTGTGAAACACTCAAATCATCCAGAAGCAATGCAGGAAAGTTAGCAATGTTCGATATGTGCTGGCTGATAAAGAAAGGCAGAATCAAGCGTCTCACTTTTGCAGATAAAGAAAGATGTGAGCAAAAATGATAAACTCCAGAAATGAGAAACTGGGATGCGTTTCAGCCCGGAGTCACATACCTGCTTCGTTTCATCGGCGCCGTCTTCCTGCTCGCCTTCTGAGCCTGAGGCCTCGTCTGGATCAGGATCAGGGAGTTGATCCTCAGCTTCATCGGGCTGCGTGGTGTGGACGGGGCTGGAGTCTCCATGAGAGGGTTCCGGCTTTTCTGAGGAGTCTGCGCTGCAGCTTTTATCCTCGTTCGAAACCTCAACAGATGCTGCAGCAGAGGCCGGCTGAAGGAGAAATACAGGAACAATCTGCCATGGGTTAAAGAAAAACTAAACAAAAGCATGCCGCCAGAAGCAAGGACACCTGCGCCAACTTCACGATCATAACGGATCCTTTTATAGTTGTAAATCCTGCATTTATGGCACATTATATGTAAACCTACAAGTTTGGCTCTTGAGTATTTCAAGCAGCAAAACAATCGTGTCTTTTTCACAGAAGACAAATTTACCTTGAAACAACTGGAGATAAAGGAAATAAACAACGCCTGGTTTTAATTGTGCTCTGCAGAAACATCGTTATGATGTTAAAAAGCTGAACATGACTGAAGAACTTGTAAAATCTGCAACCTTTACTGCCGTCAGACACAAAGAAATCCGTGTTTCCAGCAGAACTGCAGTGATCCAATCACAAAGCGACAGACACATAGTCTGTCTGAAACCAAACAGCATTATCTGCTGCATCAGTGAGCTGAGATAACAGAGCAGACACACACACACACACACACACACACACACGGACAGTGCAAGAGCAACAAAGCAGAATAAGAGATACAGGACATGAAATGTGTCCGTGTCCAACTATCAGCACATTATCACCCTGACTGGACATCAGTTATGTGTGTTTTCATGAAGACTTCCTGTTGCAACGTCAGACGTTCCATCAACAGCTTTTACTCTGGATTACATGTGTATTTCTAATAGTGTCATGTCGTTTATTGTAATAAAAAGCGAGCTGAGTGTGAAACATTTTGTCCTTTCAGAACTGGTTTCTGCAGCTGTGCTCGGACTCTGACTGCTCTCACACACTTGGTTTTCCCAAGTCGCAGCGTTTCGTGTCACGACACCGACGCCGAGAGCTCAAACTGACACAAACTCAAGACACATTTGTTTTCTTCTGATCCACATGAAAACAGGAGACTAGGACTATTGTCTTCCTAATAAGTATTTCTATTTTCTGATTATATTATATATCATATTTTTATGTTTGTGGAAGCTTAATGGACATTTAACAGTCCCAAGTAGAAGGTGCCATTTTAATTCAATAAAAATAACATCTTAACTGTCTAATGCAAACACCGTCAATGATTTGGAGAACAGCATTTGTTTGTTAATGTTACCAAACAGAGGCTGAAATTTCATTTTAGAGACTGTCCATTTTTTTGCATCTTTGGAGCAAAGTTGCCACCTCAGAATTAAAAACTACAATTAAGCATTTTTATATCTATTTGGTTTTTTGTGTGTGTGTGTGTGTGTGTGCGTCATTTAAAACCACCACCAGTCTCCAACTGCAGGTCGAAACTTTTTCTGTTTAGTCCTTAATTTTTTTTATCTTGGATAGCGAGAACTTGGACACAACACAATTACATTGTATTACTTTCCAAACTCTCAGGACATGTGAAACATTGCACATGTCACTAAACTTCCAAAGACCAAAAACCATCAAAATGAAAGTGCAGAATTTATTAGATGTTTTATTTCTTTTTCACTGATATTTAAGAATCCTTTAAGAAGACATGTAGAACAGCACATTAGGATAAGTAAATGTTTAGGTTAACTTCACTGAATTTGAATTGTGTTAAAAAAAAAAGAAAAAGAATCAAAAGTATATGGTTTTACAAGTTTGTTCTTGCCAGCAGCCTGATCAAACGTGGTTCAACAATTCACATAAACTCATGTGAATGATATTCTGACATTTCTGTTTGATCCAAACCAAACTTGCGGCTGTGAAACAGCCGATGCTGATCCAAACCACACAGCTAAACGTGTTTCAGCTCAAATGAATCAAGAGTTCAGACGGTGAGATATTAGTTTTAAAACTTTGAGTCTTCAGACCTATATCTCATCATTCATTAGGCCCTCTCCTCTTTCTGTTCCCTTTACTCTTCTTATAAATATTTATTATTATTATTGCATATTCTGTGATTGTCTTCTATGTCTCACTGGCAGATATCCCTGAACTAGTCTCTCTCTCAGTCTGCATTTCCCATCATCTCAGACCCACATTTAACTCAGTCTCTGTTGAAGTTTAATTAAGCTTTTTCTCCTCCACTGTCACCGTCCTTAGCTGGGCTGTTTTATAAATTTAACATATTAGAAATTCGGAATTAGATTAAATAAGCTGCCAGCGTCAGCCCTACTGCTGTAATGTCCTCATGAACCACAGTATCTATATCTAATAGCAGGGTACTCCAAACCCACTCCAGGTGATAAAAGAGATGCTCACCTCCTGCTCCGTGGTTGTTCGCTCCTCCTGCATCTTCTCTTTTTCTGCGTCACCGTCACAGGATCCGGACCTGTCGCTGTTCAGCTGGGTTGTTTGGGTTTTATCAACAGCATCCAGCTGCTGCTCAGAGACGCTCTCAGCGTTGCTCTCTGCATCCAATGACTCACTAACATCTGTCTTGTGCTCTAAAGCAGGAGAGCAAGTCACAACGTCAATAGTAATAAATACTAGAAGAAGGACTATAAAACATTTGAAACTTATATCAACAGAACTGGAGAGCCACTGAAGGTTTAGCTCTTAATTAAAAAAATACAAAAAAAAACCACTCAAGTTTACCAAGTGAAGGTTTGTCATCTGCTTCATCTTCTCCTGTGGCATTGGAGAGTCTGGTGTCTGAAGCCTCCTCCTCTTCACTGGTGGAAGGTTCTGGTTTGATGGCATTCTTCTTCACATCTCCAGAGTCATCTGTCTCCTGCTTGGCGTGATGGGCTAGAGAGCACAGCCTTTCAAGAGGGAAAAGGTCAATTAGTCCTCAGCATCCTCTGACAGACCTGCTACGATTCAAAGACCAGAAAGTGCTCAGAAGTGGACCTTTTCCTTGTAATGTCATATGTAGTGGGTATTATTCAAGGGGGGGGGGGCAGCCTGAATATCGTGCTCTGGTCTGGTGGGGGGTGGGCAGTGGCTGCCGCTTCTGTCTGCTGTCCGCACTTGGGGCACTGGTGGTGGCAGACGGGAGTGGGGGGGTTCGAGGAGGGATTGGGGTTGGGGCTCCCCTCCACTGGGATTGTGTCTGGCTGGAGGGGATCCAGCACTCTCCTCTGCCCGGTGGCCTTCCTCGGGGTCACCTCAGGTGTCTGCGGCTGGGAATAGGTCTGGGCCCTGCCTGGTCTCCAGGGCTCTGCTGCAGGGCGTTCCTGGCTGGGGACGAACGTGCCGGCTGCCTGGGCGCTGGGGGTTTCCTCGGGTTTCCCCTCCCGTTGGGGGTGGGCCCTGCAGCCTCTGACATGACTCCCTTCTCCACCCCAAATAAATTAAATCATCATATCAGTGACAGTTTTGGCTGCCAGGACCTTCCACCTTACATGCCACATCTCTCTCTGTTTTTAATTCTCCCACAAACAACAAACTTCAAATTTTTTAATTGATTTAAAAAAAAAAAAAGTGGGAAAAAAAAGAACAAAACACCCCCCCCCCCACACACACACACACACACACACACACAATTAAAAGGAAACCTGGGGAGGCAGGCTGATACCCCCCAGCACACCACATCTTTCCTTTTTTTTTTTTTAAATGCACCCATACACAGACTTCATCACACCTCTAAGTAACTGGTGGAGGAGGGATGGAGTGGAGGAGGGATGGCTGAATGATGGGGGGATGTTTGGGCCCCGCTCGGCCGGGTGGGTCGCGAGGGGGTCTCGGGGGTTGACCATATCTGAGAGAACAGCTCCAGCTCGTTGCTGATGTCACGTGAATCCTGTCATAAACTTTGCAGCAGAGGTGTTTGTTTCATTCTCATTTATTTTTAAGAGTGTTTAATGACTTTCGGGTGCCGTTTATTCCAGATGTTTTGATTCCCCCAAAGGTTTAAAAGCAAGACTCATTCATTTAACCACTTACAGTTTACCATCACAAATGGATGAAATTAATGAACTCCATGATGTTGATATAAACTATTTTAATTAAAACATACTTTGACATTTTACATCTCCAGGATAGTATCACCTAAAACAGTCTGTTCCAATTAAAAATAAGGTGGAGGTCCAAACAAACTAATTTACTAGGCTGCACTGTTTTATGGTGCATTTATTGCTTTTTTACTGCACTTTTCTATTTCATTGTTTGTTTGTTTTTTATTTCTTTGTTATTTTAAATGCATCTCTTTTGTTTGGCTCAAAAGAACTTTTTGCAAACTTTGTAGTTTTTTCAAAATGCGCTCAACAATTAAATTTGACTTCAACCTAATGCCACTGCGGCTGAAACCGGGATCGGACCGTTTTAAAGCACGTTGTAACTCATTAAAACTTTATCTGACTTTTAAAAGTCAAAGTAGAGCTAATCAGAAACGGCCCGAAAAAAAACGATTCTCTCAGTTTAACAAATACTCAAAGACACAGCTGTGTATTTGCTGTAATTCCAGTAAACGTCGTCTCTCAGTTTTGAACTGTGGGAAGATTCTGTTCAGGTTTTCGTTGTAGACAGTGTTGGACTGCAGGATATTTGCAGCCTTGGTCATTTGGTGAAACAACCCAAGAAAAAAACAGAACTCAATAATCAGTCTTGAGAGATGCATTCAGACTGTTTTCTACTGAAAACTTTATGGGATGAGTACCGAGTCATTTTTCTTTCAGTAACCTGTGTGTGTCTTGTGCGTTGAACTTTGAGTGGCCTGCGTGCTTGGTGACATGGTGTCAGTTGCTAGGGACACTCCGATACTAATTTCGATCCCCAGATATTGGGTATCGGCCGAGTTCTCGTCTGATACCAGTCTTATGTTATTTAGACTTTTTTAATGAACAAATTAAACTTTTTTGTTATTATAAGTCAAATAAAAACTATACACTAAACAATCCAACTCCCAAAAAAAAAAAAAAAAAAAAACACAATGTCACCCAGAAAAAAAAGATGATTTAGATGCCAAATGTTCATAAATATTGTTTCTAAATGACCGCAAACAACACATTATTGTTACAATTTTCTGTGTATTTATCACAAACAGCATCTGCATCATCAACAATAATCTTAGCTGGGTTTTTTTGGTTTTTTTTGTTCAGTAAACAGCTGCTACCTCACAGATCCCGCTGAAAAATCCTCATGAACACGGCTCAGCGTTTGGAAAGTCCTCTCAACGATTATGAGCAGTTTTCGCTGAACTACATGAAGCTGCATTAAACTGATTTAACAGTAGTGTTGCAAACAGGATAAATCCTGTTTACAACAAAGTCATAAATACCGGTCAACATGACAAAACACCCGTTGCCACAGCAATGAGCGTTCACAAGCAGCAACTGCTGTCTACAACAACCTCTCTAAAGACAGAGCCACAATATCAAGACACCAGTTTTGAGGGAAAACACTTATCTGTGCATCTACAGAAATTCAGCGGAATGAGTTTCAACACTGGATGAGACGTACGAATGAAATTATGCAACTCTGTATTTATGGAAATGAAAAAGCAGTTCTCGAAGTCGCAGCAGCTCTGAACTGACTTGAGAACAGTGTTTCTGACACCATCTCTCAACATATTGTGCAAAAACCGGTCAACACAGATGGAAACGATGCTGGCGGTCGAATGAATGACTCATTTCCTGACAAAATAATTACATTTTCTTCACAACAATAAGGAGAACTGACATAAATCATCTATTAGATACTTTGGTGTGCAGCCACTTATCACACCCATCTATATTCAGCATATTTTAAACACATATTTCAAACATTTTTATTGGCATTTCTAGACAGAGGTGCAGAAGTGTGTACAAGTGGCTCACTTACTTCATCCAGCCGGTGTAGATATCATGTAGGTTCAAGCTCTCTTCTGGTGTCTCCACCTGTGCACAAGCAAAACACTCAATAATCTAAAAAGTATGATGTGTTTCAAACTTTTTTTTTTTTTTTAACTTTCTCCAAGTTTCCATATGCTTTCCACATTTTACAGATGTGCTGAATGTTTTATCTAAGATTAAGACAATACTCCTGTAACCCAAATTTCCTGTGCTGCAGGATGGCTGATGATGCCAGAAACTCCCAGATGTGAGAAAAATATGTCAATACAAAAGTTTGAGGAGCATAGACTGGATGAAAAGAACTGGACAGATGCTCCATGACATCACTCAGAGGATTTCTGTCAAGTGGTTCTGAAGCCCATTTTTTTTCAGGATTCTGGGCAGTACAATCTAGATGGTAGCAGACCTCGAACAACACCGGCTAGCCTAAACACTGGCAAACAGCAACAAACAAGCTTGGCAACTGGGTGATACACATGAACCTAAACGTGGTCATCACAACCAAGCTACTTTAGCTGAGCTTAACCCATGCCAACCTCAAATCTTGTCCATGCATCCTCAATACTGAAACCAGATCTGAAATGAGCACTGCCAGAGCTCCAACCACGCTCCATGTGGAACTCCCCTGCC
>JAOWBL010020545.1:0-26503 GCA_028564865.1 Zenarchopterus dispar
CATCCATCCATCCATCCATCCATCCATCCATCCATCCATCCATCCATCCATCCTCTGGGAGGACACTGAGGCATTCCCGGGCCAGCCAGGAAACCTCTCTGGAGTGGACTTGGTCTGTCTCAAGGTCTTCTCTTGGTTGGACATGTCTTAAACACCTCCCCAAGAAGGAGTCCAGTAGGTGTTCCAACCAGATGTTCTTACCACCTCAGTTGGTTCCTCTTGATGTGAAAAAGCAACTCTTCTCTAAATCTCTTTCACTTCACTTTTTCACCCAGTCTCTAAATGGAGAGTCCAGCAAACCTGTAGAGGAAACTCATCTCATTTCCTGGAATTCATCTTTGTCTTTCCATCACAGCTCAGAGTTTGTGAAGATAAGTGAGGCGAGGAACACGGATTAGACAGAAACTTTATTCCTTTTAGTTCAAATATCTTTCCGCCACATAAAACTAGTACAGAGTCCACACAACTGCAGAAACCACAACAATCCACCTGGGAATCTTCTCCTTTCTCCCCCTCACCTGTGAACAAGGCCTCGAGATGCTTGAAGATACTAACTCTCCATCCTTGCTTCAGCTTCACTCTCAAATCGAATCCATAAAAAAAAAACAGAATTAAACATAGTTTGTTGCTGCTGTTAAACATGATACCTTTGTCCTGCACTGGTCAAAATTTAGCAGCATCAGTGATCTGGAGTTTTGTGCATTTTTTCCCGGTGAAGATCTTCACTGGGGAAATGAAATCATAGCAAACAATGTTAATATTCTTAAAATATTTAGATCTAAATAGTTACAGAACTTGATGAGAACAGGGTTTATGTTGCAGATGAACGGCCACGCCTCGAGCAAACATCCAGCAGCTGCAGCTTCTCCATGGTTGCATCAGCATCTCCAGGCTCCTCTGGGAGGAACACTTCTGGAGATCGCTCTGCAAAAAGAAATGACAGCATTAATCATTCCAGTAAAAGTTTATTGACAAACCCAGAAGCTGTTTAGAAATATAAAAGGCAGGAAAACACAAAAAAGACGCACTATTGTTAGTTTCTTGCCCGTTTTTTTTAGTTTCACAGATGAGATTTCATGAGTTTTATTTTTGCCTTGACTGATGTCCCAGAAACAGATCAAAGTCAAGAGAACAACATAAGAGTGATGCTTCCTTACAGCAGTTCAGGCAAATCAACTCAACTTTTCAGCCCTGTCCCATCACTCCTTCACCCTGATGTTGACCCTGGTTGGCTCCCAGTGTCACCTATCCCACCAGCACCCACTCCCTTGAGGAGGGGGGGATCACAGGAGGATGGGTGAGTGGGGGAGGGGAATCACATCCCGACAGCAGTCTCCATCCCAGACGTAAACACGGGTGACAAATGGGTCACAATAACAGCTATCAGGTGTCGGCGTGGAAGATTTATAAGGTAACGAGACAATGAGATGGAGACAAAAAAAAAACCTATCTCCCATCAGCACTGAGGAGCTTTCTTCTCCGCTGCAAAATGAGCTTTGATTCAGGGCAGCCAGGGGTAAAATGATCTAAGTTTTCTCATCCATACGGCACAGATTAACTGCCGTTGCACAACTTGGTCTGAGGTCGGTGGCTCACCAGAAGGACGTGCTTCGCTGTGCTGACTGAGGACAGAGAAGTCAGGCACAAGAGGACTTGTTGTTGTGAAATGAAGGAAGTTCCCACTCATGGAAAGGGAAGTCAGAGGTCAGGTAGAACTTGGCTGGAACCGGCTGCAGCAGGCAATTGTCTGCAAAAGTTGTAGCAGGAAACTCGTGTCTCTTTGTACTGAAAATGCTCTGAGGAGATCCAATCTTTCTGGGTCTTTGGTCAACAGTGAAGTGCAGTGTTTGTTTTTCTTGTTGTGCATGAGAAGCAATGCTCCCTACTTCTAAACTATGAATTTCTGACACGTCTGAACAAACACATTGCACGTTGTTTCCGGTGTCTAACGCTTTTAACTCTCGCTGTCGAATCGCGGCTGACGTTTGTCGAGCAGGACCAGACGTCCAGCTCACAAGGATCCTGTCATCCATCTCCGAGGCATCAAGGTGATGACAGGTGAAATAGGAGACATCTGAGCGTGTTAAGGAGGAAAGGGGCACCAGCATCCCCACATGTACTCAAAATGGTGTTCCTGACTTTTGAAAGTCCTGACCCTTCCTCTCTCTCTGCTCATGAGACAGGATCAGCCCCCCCCCCACCTCCCCTCTCGGCCTCCATAGCACGCCCACAGCCGCCCCAAGGAGACCTGAAACTGGAGATGCAGTCAGCAGGAGTGGATCTCCACCCCGTCATCCCCACTCCCTGTTCTTTGTCTGCTCACAATGTGGAGTGGCACACTGAGCTCTGACACCTAACAGATCCTCCTGAAGCTCCTCGGGGAATAGAAAGAGTTTTTTTTTTTTTCCTTTTTCGATTTGTACGGAGGCGGTGGTGTGTTTGGATGGCTTAGTGAAGGCCTAGATGTGTTTGCTTTGGCCTCCATTTAACTGCTTTCTCAGTTTTCTTCTAGTTCTAAATCTGACCTTTCTTTAACTATATTGGTTAGGATAAAGATAATCATAATACAAATTTACTTAAAGTGCATTCACATTTAAGCATGCACTTTTATTACATAAGATCTGAAATTGCAAAGATAATGTCACTCCTAGCTGCCTAACTTTAGATCTAAAGTTTCAGTTTTGGATCCCGTCTGAGGTAAACTCATAACACTAGTAGCAAATAGATTTAGTTTGTAAACTTTAGAGATAAGATCCTTGTGCAACAATGGGCTTTACTGAGACCTCCACCCGCTCCGAAAAGTTGATGTGAATAAATCTGTAAATTCTTAATTGAAAAGAGAGCTCCATCTTTGTGGTATTTTGACCAAAACATGTCACAGACATTTCACTAAGACCTCAGAAAATTGTGTCAATTTGTGGGAGGGGGAAAAAAAGGAGCATAATAAGTTTCCTTTAAACATTTACTCATTGTTTTGCTTCAACCACACAGCTGTCATCATCACTTTTCAGCTGCTGAACAGACAACACCGAGACACCATACTGAAACATTTAGCAGCTAGACGACCAGATATTTCCCATTTAAAAAAAAAAAAAGTGGTCAAAAAGCAAATGGGAGCAAGAGGACAAGTTCGTGTTGGGCTCAGAAACACCACTTTGAGCTGATGCTAATGATGCTACCGTCTGCTGGTTGTGCAAATAATTATCTGCTTGTTAACGTGTTTGCTGAGTCATCACTTTCAGTTTAAGTCCAGTTTTCCGGCTGCAGGGCTCTGGAGTTCTGTGGCAAAACCGGTGATGGGAACAACTCATAAGATGGTCGTAGACATGTTGCTGAGCCAATTTAGAAAAGATGACAGATACAAAACAACATAATTATCTGGAGCCTGTCGGTGAAATCCCCGTTTGAGCAACTGAGAGCTCAAGTCATCAGGTGAAGTCACCGGGAGTAAAGAAGTCCAGACGATAAAATCAGCAAATCAAGGGAGAGACGTGCACAGCATGACATGCCTTGATACTAGCAGGAAACTGCTTTTTAATTAGTTTTTTTTTTTTTTTTAAACCTCTCTGTAGCAGAGACAATCTCTGCGACCCATGTGAAGCAACCCATCCCTCACCAACATGGAGCTGCTATCATTTCCTGCATCCCCCGCCATCATCACAGCTGAGGGCAGCTCCTTAAATTTAATTTTCAACACCACTGGACAATGTCACAGTGGCCTTCCCACAATTTAATATTAGTGCTTCACTCATAAAGAAAGTTGGAAAGGGAATTGCGCTACAAACCACACGCTATTCCCTGCTTAAAGAGGAAAATAAGAACAAGCCCAAGTTTCTTTTAAGCTCTCTCTGGCTGGGTTTAAACAGAGCCAAAGTACTTCTGAACATATTCTCTCAACACTCAGCTGCAATGACTTCATAAACTTGATGAAAGTTATGTCTACTAGAGAAAAGATTAATCTTGCTTGTCCCACAGTCGACACTGCTAAACTGTCTGATGTTATGGCCTCAGAGACTGCTCTCATTCTTAAGTCTCTTACTTACACTGTTTTTCCCCATTAACTTTGCTATTTTATGTCAGCAATCAGTGTGACAAGAAGAATAAAATGTCCTCTGGACCACGTCCCAACTACGCTGTTCCACCTCTTATTAACACATCTGTACTCGGTCAAATCAATCTATCTGGGCCAACGGGTCGTAGGCTACCAAAGTTAGTCAGATGTTAAAAGCATGCACCTGTGCTGTTGCTCTTACCAGTTATAGAACTTTTTATCTTGAAAATACTTGAAAAGGTTGTCTTAAAGGAAAATTACAGAGTTAAAATGATTGTAAGCCTATTCTTAGATAGTAAGGGGTGTAAACTTTAGTTAGGGACAAAAATGATGTAAAATGAAAATTACTGTCAATGGACTCGAAGAGTTTGTGGCCTCTGCTGCTAACTCTTGTTTACTTTGTCATGAATAAATAATTACCACGTTGGTTTTTCTTCTGTTCTGATTCTGTTAGATCTCACTTGCTCTGACCACAACAAGTTATTGCAACAAACTTGAAGGTAAAAGTGGGATCAACAGCTTTGGACTGGTTTCATATTTACCTTGTACATTCCATTATTTACATTTAAGTTATGTGTCTTCTGCACATATCAGAGTTGGTTCTGGTGTTCCACAGGGTTCTGGGCTGGGACCATTTCTGTTTTCTTGTTACATACTTCCTTTGAGCAATGTTTTAAGGACACATGTCCAACAGTATGCTGATGATACCATCCATCCATCTTCCACCCATCCACCCATCCATCCACTACCATTTATACAAACTCGGGTTGCAGCCAGTGCAGGGAGGACCAGAACTTCCTCTCTCCTAGTCACTTCCTTTAGCTCTTAAGATGAAATACCAATGTCTTCCCACGGTGTTCTGGGAAACAAAATCCTCTACCTGAAATACCTTCACAGTGAGGCATCCTCACCAGGTACCTGAACCACCTCAATCAGCTGGATGTGGAGGAGCAGCGGCCCTATTATGAGCTCCTCCAGAATCGCAGAACTTCTCACCGTATATCTAAAGGAGATTCCATCAAACCTGCAGAAGAAACATGCTGATGATGCCCAGTTTGTTTCATATGTGAATATTGAGGAAATAATCAGTTACTGAAGTTAAAGACTTAATTCCTGTAATTTTCTGCTTCTACCTCCCTTTTAACCTTGGGTAGAATTGCGTTAACCTCCACTGCTATTTTAAGGAACTGTGAAGTCATTTTCCACCAGAATTTGTCCCTTAATTCATATTAAACAGCTTTTTGTATCAGCTTATTTTCTTCTGTGCAACATCATCAAAACCGCTGGAAAACTGACTCATACTGCAATGCAGTTTTAACCAGGTGTTCAAACTATTTCCTTTCAGTTGATTTAAAGCGCTGTAACTAACTGCCAAAAGTCATTCTTCACTTCACTGGCAATACTACAATTTTTCTATTTGGATTTTTTTGTTATTAAATTCATTGATTATGGGATAAATAATGGGTTTTTGGTTTTCAATAACTGCTTTAATATGATTTTCCTAGTTTTGTCTATCATTAACTTTTCTTTTTCAACAAGCATGTTTATTTTATGTACTACAAGGTTTCCTAATGTTTATTTGAGTTTTGCTTCCACTTTTGGCTAATTTTTTCGTGGCTTTTATCTTTTAAGTTCGCTGGGTTGCACATTTCCATGAATTTCCATTTGTAAAGTTGAAGTTAAAGATAAGTTTGTCTAAAGTGATTGATGGCCGTCATACTTATCTTCGCTCGTCACCAAATTCTTCAAGTCCTCTCAGTGGGAGGGGCTTTTTGATGGTTCCCAGTCCTGGGGCCTGATTGGCTGATGGGGACAGCTGGGTTGAGTGACAGGCTGTCAGGCGGGATCCATCAGGGGTGGGGGGGTGGGACAGTGTGCCTGCTCAGAGGCTCGGAGGTCAGCTCGCTAACGACGACTCCACCGCTGAAGTTTGTTTTCTCGGGAGGTGCCGCCCTTTCATGTGTGCCACTCATTATCAGAGCTTGAGCCCCTCCACCCCCACCAGACCCCCCACCGCCCCAAACAAGGCCGTCTGTGTTGAACCATTGTGTGCGTGTATTTCAACCAAAAACCTCTTGCGTTGACCCTGTTTTTTGCCAGAACTGGAGCGCATGCAATTAGGAATCCGACTCGGGTTGAGCAGAGCCGATCGAGGCTCGTCTGTGTTTCGTTTGGCGTTGGAGGAGGGCCGGGGGTTTTATCTCCACAACATCTATCGCTTTCTGGAGGTTTTTACTCTTTTCTTTCCCAGGCCTATTATAAGCTACAGCCAGTTTCATTTCTGCTATTCCCAGCTGTCTGAGCCCTAAGCTTTTACATAACCAGCGTTGGCAAAGGATGCACATCGTGGGGGGAAAATAAAGGATAAATAAAACCGAGCTGATATGGAATAGTTCCTGGAATGTGCAGGGGGGTGAGGGGGTCAACAGATTTACATTTTTAGGAGCTGACTGGGGAGCAGAAAAATCAGATGAAACAGTGGATTTCCTGTGGTAGACCAGATGAATGAAGATCGATTGCTTGGAGATAGAGGAGTGTTATTCCGAGCCCAAGCGAGACAGACACAGAGCTTTTGTGTTGTGGATGAGACGAGGGACTGTGTCTGTGTGAGTCCACGTTGCCCGTGGGGTGATGCTGTGGCGGCTGTGTGGAAATGCTGCACGTTCGGATGAGGATGCATGCATGTGCATGTGCATGTGCAGGTTCGGTTGCCCTTTTCTGCAGAGAAGAAAGCGACTCGGTGTCCTCACGCTGTCCCAGGTCTGCAGCTTCGTCTGGCCCGGCCTGGAACTGGGCCTTGCATGGCTGGAGCTCAGTGTCTCTGCGTGCTGAAGACGGGCCTTGTTCCCAGCTGTTTGTTCAGCTGGCCCACCAGCCGGGGACACCAGGGACTCAAACCCCACCCCTCCTAGGTCCAGTCAGACACCTCCACCTCTGCTCCCCACTCGGGTCACCAACCTCCTGACTCCCTTACTCGGGGGGGTCATTTGCTCCGAGGCCATCGTTTAAGAGGGCTGTTTTGTTCGTCACTCATTTGGTCCGGAGTCTCAGCCCGGGCTCTTGTCATCAGCGCCATTGATCGGATCTAAATGAGCTGATTAGGGGGGGGCCTGCAGTTTGTCCTGTTGAGTGGGCCGGCCTAAGCCGGGCTGAGAACGGCAGGGACACAGGAGGGGGTTATGAGGACGAGGGATCGGGGGTCAGAGGGCACGCGGAGCAAACACAGTTGGCCATTCACGCTCAAATATGCAACATGAAATTAGCGGTGGTTTGAAGAGGATTGGATCAGGACCGCTCGGCTGTGTCTGACCCCGGCAGCGCTGGTGATGCTTCACGACTCAAATCAGCACCGTCTTTCAAAGCTTTCTCTTTGATTCCCTCTAATGGACATCGTGTTTTCCTTTTACTTTGTCTTCCTGCTCTGACAAGCTTCTTTTAACTCTTCCATAAGGGAGGCATAAGGTTTACATCAAAATTACACAAATATTTGTCTTTCTCTTGATAAAACTAACGTCAGTCATTAGGAGCCATATGAGAACGTTCACTCTCCTAATTGGTCCAATGTGTAAAAAGCAAACGTAAGAACAGCACAGTTTCAAATACCAAGAGAGCAATGTACTTCGCTCTGAGTCCAGGGGTCAAACGTTGACTTCACTCATCTGCATCCCGATATCCAAACTGGCTACACGAGCCATTTGACTCATATTTATTAGTTGGATCATGTTCCCAGTACAAAAGGGAAAAAAAAAAAAAAAAGCTCCAGATTTTGTCTCTGAGCAGAACCGAGACCACGTCCTCTCACAGTGCTTGTTTTGAGCCGCGTCCAAGTATGATTCCCGTGTCCACATGTGGCAAATTAATCGTACTAAAGGGGGGGGGAGAGGGGGTAAATCAGAGACTGATTCAGCAGCAAGAAGTTTGAATTCCAGCTGCAGAAGAATAATGTCCCGACACCAGCAAAAACCTGTATCTCTGTCTGAGTACGCAGTCATGTGTGTTCGCAATTCCTGGTGTTTATCAGCCATGGGGCCTTATAATTACAGCCTTAGTGTAATCTAATACTCCCACCTCTCTCTGTATAAACCGAGAGTCCTCCCTCCTCTGGGTCAGAGATTAAGGATGAGGCCCTGCTGAATGAGATGCACATTACTCGGAGGCATTCTTAACACTTTGTCGAAGGAGGCATTAATAATCTTTTCTGGGATAGAAGTTTGTCTTAGGCCCGGAGATAAGGAGACGGGGAAGTTCATGACAGAAAAAGAGGGGTTACCTCCAATACTTCATACAATTTGTCACGAAGGCATAAACAGGGAAGCAGGGATTTCAAATAATGAGCAGTGTTGTGGACACGCCGTGCACATGCGTGGTCAGGAAACTCCTCGCATATCTGATTTGAAAGGGCTCAGGAGCCACAATGAGGCCTTTGTTTTCTCACTTGTTGACTGCAAGCTGATGTTTTCCACAATTTGAGCTGTTTTATGGTGCGAAAACATTTCTTCCAGTGGTGTAGTGAAAAAGAAAAAAAAAAAAAAGTGCACATGAAGCCATCTTGTCTTGACAGAGCTCTCTTTCTTTTTTTTTTAAGCTGCATGTTGACCCTGCACTGCGTTGTGTCACAGGTCAAAGTTTACGGGGTTAGGGCGGACACCGCGTCCTCGCACCCGTCTTCGTTGATCGGAGGTCTGGAAGTACTCAGTGACCAGACCTTCTCCCTTCTCCTCCTCCTCCTCTTCCTTCTACAAACTATCCATCGGTTTCTGATAAACAGCCACATCAGAAGCGAAGTTTCAGCAGCGTCAACACAGCGCTGCCTGACACGATCCACCCGTGAGACGCTCTCTCCTCTAAACAACACCCACTTGCGCTGAGATGTTATCTCGGTGGTGGAAAAGAGACTGAATTGAAGAGATAAGTGGCGTGAATTCCCGATAGCGTCTTGTTGATTGTGGCACTTACTGGAGATGTGAGATGACGGTTTAGGCGCTGGAATAAATTAAGGAGACAGTCAGTCTGCTTTGTGCTTCTACGAGTTGATGATTTGTTTTGGGTGAAAAGAATCAAGATTTTACATTTAAAACACTATTATAAAATATTCCATCCTTTTTCTTACCTCGGCCAGCCTTTCTTTCTTTTCCTCTTTGACAAAAAAGGTGTTAGTCTGGTTCTCCGGACTCAACTTTGAACTTTCCAGGGTGAAGCACCAACAGGGCCTCTGGATGCCTTTGGATAGATGTTAGAAACAAAGCATTCGACGTCGGCATGGCAACAACATAAAAACGACGTAAAGTGGAGTGGCAGTGCAGGTACTCGACGGACTGTTGTCAGTTTTTTGCAGCGAAAACTCGATCCGAGGCGCCCAGACGAAGAACCTTGGGTGTTTAATAATTATGACTGTTGAAGTTTTTATTCTGCATCTGTGGAGGTAAAGCAGTCAGACGGTCTGGTGTTCACTTTAGTGCTTTTTCCAGATGACGTTTGTAAGTATCTTTGGACAAGAGTCTGAACTCCACGTCGTGTCTGACCGAGAATATCTGCTGCATATAAAGTCCTTTATACTGTAAAATATTATCCATTTGCTTGTTAATGAAATCCATACACATATACACCCATATGTATTCATATTAAGATGAATTTTTCAATGTTACCTGCAACAAATATTGCAAAATGCTAAATCATAACACATCAAGAGTGAGTAATATTCCTTGGGAATAGTAGTACAAAGTATACAGTTTTACTTTTTTCAGTACAACTGAACCCATTTTAATTAGTCCAGTTAATACAAAGCTAAAATTTTTTTTAAAAAGTAGTTGCATAGTTAAGGAAACTAACAGACTGAAGTGAGGATTTCTTTGAGAAAGCACCAGGCGACTGTGGGAAGGAAAAACTCCCCTTTAACAGGAAGAAGCTTCTGGAAGAACCTGACACGGGTAGAGACGATAATCGGCCTTGAGAGGACAGAAAAGAGACGAGAACAGATCAGAAACACTAGAGGTGAAGAAGGAACACTTTTACTACTGCAGGATGCTGTCAATCAAAGTTCATGCGATGTCGAAACAAACTCCAGCTTGGAGTGGGAACGTGATCCGACGAAACACTCGTTAGTCACTTGCATAAACGAGTCTTTAATCGTTTCATTTGCAGCTATTTCCGCCCGTTCAGAGCAGGTTTTATGCGACGCTGCTGCAGAAATGCTTGGATGTCTTTTTTTGATATTAACACGTGAACGTCACTTGTTTCGTTTCTTCGACCGGTTGTATGTCTATCCAGTGGCATCTGGTTTCTTTTGCATCTGTTGACCCCTGGAAATCAAACTGAACCCAGACGAACCAGACTAAGTCTTTGTATCGAAGAGAAAAAGGAATATCTTTCTTTTTTTTTCAGAAATTGAGAAATTACCCACAATGCTGCTTGTTTTACAGCTATCACGAGGATACAAAGGGCACTGTTACACGCATACATTATGTACAGCAACATCTGTTTCCTAAAATATCAAAGCAGACCTCAAAACCCACTTAACACAAATTTTATTATGTTCTTTCAGAGTAATTCGCTGAAATACGATCATTCTTCTCATGTGCTTCCCACTATGGAGAATCTAATGGGTTTTTTCTTTCTTTTTTTAAATCTGAAATTTAGGGAGCCAACCTTCGGTGGTGCGTTTAACCTCGTTAAAAGTTGATTTAACTCGATTGAAGCAGACACTTGGCCAAAGTCGAGCAGACGCAACACATGCGAGGGGGACTGTCCCCGCTTCCCGCCCGAGGTCGTCATGCGAACGATGACATCACTTCAGAGATGAGGTTTGGGGTCGGAGGACGAAGACGGGGAATGCGAAAGAGTAAAAAAACTTTTGATGGAAGGAAAGATGCACGGACGGGGATGCAGCAGTCTCAGAGAGAGAGGAGAGCTGGGGGTGGATGGGTGGGGGGGGCCGCCTCGAGCAGCGGCTTGGCTGAACTCGCCGTGAACCTCGGCAGATTTATTTTCTCCGGGGCCTGTTGCTTTCTCAAAGGGGGCCAGATTTACATGCCTCTCCCTGAACCGCTGTGAAGCTCAGCTGGGGGAGCTGAGGATGAGATGATTGTCCTGAAGGGACAGGATGGAGGTGTTTCTTTTCTTTCTGTCGTTCTTTTTCAGGTTATGGAGGTGATGGAGATGGGGGAGGGGGTTCTTATTTGCTGTTTTAATAATCAACCTTGAAGTTTGAGGCATCCCGATGAAGCACTGCTGCTTACAAGCCAACCCTCCTAATAAGAACCAGCCCCACCATTAACGGGGGTGTTTCATTTAAAACCCGTCCTTCTCTCTGGCATGTCTGCTGCTGCGAGCTGACGGATCCCAGTTTTCACAACTCATTTTCTGTGGTGGCATAACTTATGTTTGTGTGTTGTTCCCTTACCAGGAAACTTATGTAATTTTTGTGACATAACACACTGCGTAACTTCGACATAGATACAGACGCCTTACACAAGTATTCTGCATTTATTTTATTGTCTGAAAGTCTACCTTGCCCTTCGTTTGACCATGTTTCATGACTCTCCTCTAACGGGAATACTGTATGCTGTTACACTTCTTATAAAAAGGGTTTTTTTTTAGTTTCCTGGCAGGTTTCCAAGCGTGGCACACTGAGACTGATGATGCCATGTGGTATTACCATGACTGAAACTGATAAGCATTTGTTTGTTCTTCACTTTGGTTGGCTCGGACCCGACAGCTCACCAGACGGGAATTTTAGGGTTCTGTTTTCATAAACTCATTCTGATGCTGTAATTAACTCTATCTTTTACAGTTTGGATTAGTTGGGTGCAAAAATGCCCTTTAAAAAAAAAAAAAAAATCAATAACACCTGGTGATAAGAACCTGACAATTTAAGATATTTCAAATGACCGTAAAGTTTATGTACCAAGGATGCTCAGAGATGCTGAAGATCTGTTATTAAACCCAGATTGAGATGGGAGTTCAAAAACAGTTAATAAATATTGCAGAATATCTGTGTATTCATGTTTTTTCCACTCCATTTTATAGAGATGGATAATCGAGGTCTGTGGTTGAGTCTTTGTAAAACTAATCTTCTGATAGCTTGTACAACATTTACTAGCGATATTTTCTTATACTCATTCTCTGTACCCTTATGGATGACTAAAATATTCTTTGCACCACTGTCTCGGTTAAACTGCTGAAATTCAAGGTCCTGGAACAGCACTTGTTTCCCGTTGAGGTCTGGACTTTAAGGCATCTTGATTCTTTTGTTGATTTATCTCTTTGGGATCGTTGTCTTGTTGCATGATCCAGTTTCAGTTAAGCTATATCTGTCAGGCCGATGACGGACGGCCTCACATTTGACTCAGGAGTACTCTGGTCCACATAGTTCATGGTTGACTCGGTGACGGCAAAAAAAAAAAATAATAATCACGAGATGATTGTACAGAGACTAAATCATTGACTATCGTCTCCATGACCAGGAAAGAGGACTAAAAAGGGTCGAAACATGTTACGAATTCAGAAAAACTTCAGAGCTCTTCTTCTTTGTTTTTTTTAAATCCTTCAGCGGTTAGCAAACAGAGAAAATGGTGAACAACTGCCTCCAGTAGTCAGTGGATCGTACCGACTCCATCACTGTCAATGGAAACGAAACATCAACCCTCCAACGTTTCACTCCAGAACCTTGATAACGGAAATCCACAAATACGACCCGGTCATGTGGGCGCGAAACGAGCCCAAACCACCACCGGCCTCCACAGCTGGTGAGAAGTATTTGAGCTGTGTGGCATCATGGGCATTATTTTATTTATTCATTTGAAAGGGACAAAACATTTTAAAAAGCAAAGGAATACTTCTAAATAAGCCAGATTTAGTCAAGAGTTAGTATATATCTTTTGTCCCTGGCCAGGTCTTACAAACGCACCAAAGCAGAAGATTCAGATTATCCATCAGTCTAAGATTATTAATAAAAAATTAATAAAGCTGATCAAAAGGTAATAAAAACAGGGACAATAATTAATTAAAAAAACATTGTTTAAATCTACACATTATAGACACAGCTGCTAAAACATGAAGCAAAACAACTACATTAAAAAAAATGGCCAACGAAAATAAACTTTAAAATCTTAACAAGATGACAGAATTTTCAGTGCTAACAGGTTTGATTGCTAATTAGCCACTGATTTAAACAAGACTTAAAAGTCACATATGTACGGATCCCTGACGTACGTTGGGATGTTATTCCACTCTCAGGAAGCTGTGATGGACAAAGCTGAATGTCCTAAGGCATTTTTCCTGAGTGGAATAACACAACCCCCTCTTGAAACCCCCTTGTGATTCGATTTGCATTTGTTCTAATGGTAACAAAAGATCCCAGGGAAGGCGAGCTAAGCCATGTGTAATTTTATAAAGAAGATGTATATCCGCATACTTAATTTCATTTTCCCAATCCATGACACCATATTTCCTCAAAATCATACAATGGTGAAGTTGTTTTGTCTTTTTGTCGAAGACTTTAAGTGTCTGGTTTGAGTGTACTGGAACTGGCTTGTGATGAACTTCTTGAACAGTAATTCATGCGTGAGAAAGTTTACAAACTGTTTTGATCTGAGTCGGGAAATTTCGCTTCGAGTCCAACAGAATACCTCGATATTTGACTTTATTTACAGTCTGAAGTCGCTCTCCAGAAACAAAAGACGTCTGGGTCCAGACAAGCATCATTAGTTTTAGTGAAGTACATGCTTGCTCCATATGTCCACTCTGTCCCAAGGACATGGTTCCAGTCTTCATCTTTATTATTGTTATTATTAATATTATTTTTGAAAGTGTTCATGGCTGTATTATTGCAACAGACACAGTGTTAGGCAATGAGATTTAAAGAAAAAGGAGAGAAAAACAAAATAATTATGAAATTGCCATGAAATATGCAAGGAGGGAAGTGAAATAAGGTTCTGAAACTAATTTTTCTGTTTGTTTTTGTGGGGAGGGAATAGGGGTAGGGGGTGGAGGGTTTGTTTTCTGGCCGGGAGCATGCTTTAGTTGCCACTAGTTAAGTCAGGTTTTTATGTTATAGTTTGTTTGTTTTTTTTTACTTTCACATTAATGTTCTTAAACAACAGATCTGCCTGATGATCTTCTGGATGAGCAGCCCCGCTAATAATCAAAGATGCTCGTCTAGTATGCTAGTCCACATGAAGTTAAGACTGTGTTTGCAGATGAAAATGGGAGAAAAACCTCATTGCTGCACAACAATTGTAAACTCATTACGCTGTAGAGGAACATAAGTATCATATAGATAAAGTACTTTATCTCTATTATCCAAAAGATTCACAAGGACACTCTTCATGTGACCTCTTCACATCAGTATCTGGATGACATGTGAGAAAGTGAAACTTCGGCCAGCAGGTGGAGCTCTGTGCTAGAGCGAGAGGGGAAAAAAAATTAAATAAAATGGCTGTTCAACCTGCCCTCCAACTTGATATTTAGGCAAGTGCCAGCCATCAAACTTCCAGGTTGAGGCTCATGCTAAACTATGATTTGTTGCAGCTCCTCAATTGACCACTAGAGGCTGGCTGCAAAAGCGAGTCGATCTCCACTGACTCCCATGTTAAAATGTCCAATTTTAGTGCAGAAATAAACATATTCACAGCCTGGTTCAAAATATCATTTTAGTCTCAATTGTTTGATTTCACACCTGTGACAACTCTGAAGGGGGTTAATTTCTTTGTACCACGCCAGGAGACTTTATATAAAGCATTAAATGTATTTCTGATATGATTGACAGTCGGCTCAACCAATAGTGAGCCACTATCACTTCCTCATCCATAATTGTCACGCTACTGAAATTAGCAACGCTACCAGTTGTTGGCTAAACACAACAGTAATCTTTGTTTTTTCAAGTCAACATGTTAAGCAGTATTTTCTGCTGTAAATGGCAGACGGCAGCTCTGGAGATGTTTCAGCTGAAGATCAGCTGAAGGAGCTGGTAGCCACAGCTAACTTTGATCGACATACAGTGGATGTGTACCCATCAGCTTCTCAAGCAACATGGCTGCACCCCGTAAAAAAGAAAAACTGGCGGGGGGGTGTTCTTAACTTTTCTTTGTCCTCTCATGGTGGAGTGAGTGTTGTGACTTATTTCTTTTTGGGAACAAAATGGATCAACTGCGCCTAGCTAGTTAGCATGCTAGCTTTAGTTGATTTGTAACGCAACAGACTCTAGATGACAAAATACAAAAACAGATCTTTTTTTTTTTAAAAAAAACCCAAAAAACTCAGCATCTCAAACTGCAACTTTAAACAAATCAGTAGTAGGTGCTAACTTGGACATGCTAGTTCTTTTCTGTTTTCAGTAGAAAGAATTATTCTGGTTTCTCTGGATTCCACTTTTCTTTCCAACAAGTGCAGAAGACCCATTTTATATGAATATCAGGGGAACCCAACCCGACTCATGAGAGAGAATGAGTGAACGTCCAGGTAGATGCTAGGGAGATTTTTACCTTTTAAAAATGTCACTGAAGTCACAAAAAGGGCACGTACTTAAACTGGCAATCCCGTATTAATGAGCTTAACATTTACTGTCAGGCTTTCCATTCAGGACAAACAAAAGAGTTCACATTAGAAAGCCTCAAGGACAGCTGTTCATTCTGCATCCAAAAGCTGACTTCACTCTAATTTAAAAAGGATTTCCGCTTTTTCTTGAGCTGTACTTCGTGTACTGTAATTGTAGAGGATAATACTGTATGCAAGCTCACAACTGGAGCCCGCTGAGGAAGGGAGGACTTATGTAGCTGTCCTGCACCGCTCGCTAAACTCTCCGTGAACCGCCCGTGGAACCAGGGGTCAGCGACTCTGGGTTTCATATTATCTTCCCACTGCTCTGCTGTTTGCGCTGGGGGTGAGTGTAGGAGGACTTGAGGAGGCAGGAAGGCTCTCGTCAACCCCCCCCCGGTCCCTCCACCCTGATCCCAGGGCTTGGTCTGTCTGACAGTTAACACTGCGTACATGTCGAAGTTGTGTACCAGAGAGTGAGGAGCAGCGAGGGTGAAAGGCAGGGAAAGAGACAGCTGAAGGATTAAAGAAAACAAAACTCTGTTTGTATTTAAATCAGAAATAGTACTTTTATAGTACTCTTCAGTCAGCTTCTTTTTCTTCCTCTTAATGTGGAATAGTTTAATGTTTAGAGGAAGCTTGAGATGCATCCCTGATACAGACTTGCTAAACATACAGTTTTACTTCTGCAAACGAGAGGTGCAAAAGTGCTTAGCAAATAACAAAGTCTTAATGTGCTGGATCAGCTGACTGAGGACATGTGAAATCTTCGTTATCTGGTGATAATTCAGCAGCAGCGAATCCGGAGAGGAAATGACGTTACCCCACAGCTGAAATCAGCCTGCTGTTTGTCATTCACTGCATACCAGTCGTGTTGTGTTTAATACTGCCCAGATAGCAGACTCAGCTGGGTATAATCTGATCTATTTTTGGGCCTTATGGCCCAATTACTGCACTGGCAAATTTTATCTGGGCCACATGTGAGCCAAAGGTCATGAACTGACCTTAACTCGAGTTAGGGAATGTGCTGTTTGGGCTAAATGTTGTGAGGGCCAGGCGTGGCCCAAAAGATTACAAAAAATACATTCGAAGGCCATAACTGGTGAATATGTGGCTGAATTTAGACGGACGCGCTGAAGCCTGACTCAAGGCCAGATGTGGGCCGGGTTTGGATCAAACATTTGTTATCTGAGTGACTCCCCAACCTCCAATAGTCCTTATGAAGAGTTGTGGGTCTCTAAAGATATTGAACAATGTGATTAATATTTAAGTGGATCTCCTTTTGGGTCAAATGGTACTCTGAAATACTTTACGCATATTTTACGAGAACTGGTGGCATTTGGTACACATGCAGTGTTAGAGTTGTTGCCATGGTTACTCTTAACGCCAGGAAGGACAGACAACTGTTCAGTTTTCCAAGTTTAAATCTAAATTTAGAGTCTGAGTAAAAGATGAGCATCATGTTGTGACATCAGTCGCAGGTTTGTGGGCGGCCACTCTGACGCCTGGAGGGTGAGATTTGGACATTTTTATCTTTGTGGAGTTGAAAGTCCTCTAATCAGTTGTTGGATCTTGAGGAAGATCTTTGACGTTACTGGACAAAAAAAAAAAAAAAAAAATTCTTTGGGGACTTATCCATTCACCCATACTTCCTTCTCCCCAGCTACCATCTTCATCCCTTCCAGAGGAATACTGAGGCTCCCAGCTCTGCTGACAGATAATCTCTTCAGCGTGTCCTGGGTTGGTGTCAGGCCCAACTCCAGGTTGGACATGGCCAAAACATCCCCCAAGTGAAGCATCCAGGGAGCATCCTCACCAGATGTGGAGGAGCAGTGAGTCTAGTCCAAGTTCGTCCTGGATAGCTGAACCACTCACCCTGATTTATAGTTATTTACAGAAACGCCACCAGAACACTGATCAGAGGAAATGGATCTAACTGAGGATCCCATTAGTTTTGGAAAGTATTTGTTGACATAGTAGTTTATGAGAGATGTTGACCTTTTTTGTATCAGTTGCCCAGTTCTTCATGGCTATAAGTCATACTGTACTTAGAGGCACCGAGGGTCTATTTCAATTGTACTAAGAAGTTGCAATATAGCATCAATTCAGCACCAAATGTATTATCAATTAAAAACTAAAAATCTGAGAACCAAAACCCAGAATCTGTAACCAAGAAATCAAAATCGAATCAGGGGACACCTCAGTCTACAGTAGGGAGTGGTGACATAGCCGAGATCTAGTAGCTCATTGGCTACTCAATGACTCAGTGCCTTATACTGACATCAGAGCGCTAAAAACTTGTTTTACACGGTCATGGCAACCAGCAAGTGGAGTTACTTTTTTAATGTCTGTCCCTGTTTTATCATATATGATAAAGATCTCATTGACGTCAACGTCAGGCTCCAAATCACTCACTAGCTAACGAGCTACTAGCTCTCGGCTATGTCCCGCCTCCCCGCCGTAGATTGACACGGTTCTGATTTCACACTCGTTTCAGAACTCCAACCGCAAAAAAACAAAAAGTGAAACCGAGAAAGACGGCTCGAAAACGAAGATGGTTGAAGAACCGATGGTGAGAAAAGAAAAGTGTCACCAAGAACAAGGATCACACTCTCGGTTAGAGATTCTGTTTTCTTGGTTACAGATTCTGGGTTTCGGTTCTCAGATTTTGGATTTTCATTCTCAGGTTTTGGGTTCAGATTTGAAACAGATTTGCCGTTGAATTGACGCCACATTGGAATTCCTGAGTTGCGAGAATGAAATTTCAACTTCAACGCTCCCTGAATTTTCCTAATGCACTGAAGGAGCAGCACTCCTAATTTGATTGTATTGAGCAATACAATCCATCCATCCATCCATCCATTCATTCATTCATTCATTCAAGTCAAAACTCCAACTTGAAAAGTCCAAGAAGCCTCATCTGTGCCGAGTTTCGACTCCAGCATGACTGTAACTTGACTCAACAAAGTAAACACATAGCTAATGTTACTATTTATAACAGTTTACTCCTATTTTATTCACACTAACTCAGATATATACATAGTAATGTTAGATTTTTGTTGGTGTTTCTATGCTGTTTGTACTTTCAAAACTCAGACTCAGTCTCTCAAGTGTCTCTTTAATGAAAAAGTTGTCCAACAAAACCTCACGGGCCTCTTTTGGACTCTTGAAGCTACTTAAAACACAAATAAGATTTAAATACATTTCAGGTAAACGCTCTAATCATAAGTACATGCGGGGACTCACACACTCCGACTCTCTTGAGGGTGGAGAAGGGGGGAGTAGATCAAAGAAAAAGTGGTTATAAAAGTATAAAAGAAGTCGGAGGGACACCCACCTCCACATAAACAGGGGATCTCCTTACCGAAAACAAAGAGGCCTGCAGCAGCCAGCTCCCATCCAGCGCAACGGGGAGGGTAAAGACGGGCTTCAGAAAAGGGGAAGGGGATCAAAACAACACGCTACATGGGCGGAAAGGTAGAGCGTAATCATTCATCAGTGTAATTACAACCTGAGCCCACTTGCTCTTTCATTCTGCAGGAGGAGAAAAGAAAAGAGAGAGATGGGAGATTAAACTGGGCCACAGAGGTGTTAACCACAAGCTGGCGAAAAAAAACAACTCCTGTTTCTTTTCCTTGAAATGACAAGCTCACATGTAAACATGTATTGTAACACAAGTTCCAGTTAAAGCTATGCTATTTCTGTCCGAAAACTAAATAAGCTGTAAAATATTGTTGCGTACAGAAAATGTTTCCATCACAGTATTTATTTAACTCACTCAACACATCCAGAGAAAAAGAACACTTCAGTAAATAAACATTTCTTGCTTAGTTGTTTTGGAATGCTTGTTCTTTTGAAAGATAGCTTAATGAGTGCTTAAAACTTCTTATTTTACTACCACTTTCAAATGACTGGAAAACCTTCACTAAGAACGCCTTTTTTTTTTTTTGTCAAATCCAATCACTTGATGGTTTGGCTGAATCCTCTCGAGAAGCTGCACGATAAGCAGACGAAGTGAGTGAGTAGCTGGGTGGAATAAGCCAATTTCCCGCTGGACAAAACCCTATTAACACGCACCGACATCTGGCTTTGCTTTGAGTGGAAATGGTCTGCGTACAGTCCCAGATCAAATGACTCGGCAGTAGTCACGGGTATTTATCGGTTCCAGTTCTGGTTTATGGTGATAGAAATGTGACATCCGGCTTGATAGGTTCATCTTCGCCGCTTCTGCTGCGCCTTGAGCTGTGAGAAGAAGATCGGCATCGATGTTTACATTTCCTGTAAGGAACTGTCTGGCGCTGGGTGCGTGGTGGCCGGTTGCAGATTTTCACTTCTGCTGTGGACGGATGACTCAGAAATACCTTTCCTTAAAATTGCGTGACATGGTGAAGTCACGAAACATTAAAACTTCATGCTGGTACCATGGAAGGTGCTAAAGAAGTCCTCCACTGAGTGTGTAAGACATGATGTCATTATTGTGATATTATGATGTCATCAACCCAGCCAATAGGGAAGGAGATGTACCTAGTGTAGAGTTAAGACATATATGGACGTTGTTTTCATTTTAAACGTGAAAGATTTTGACAGCGCACCAAGAAAGAAGTGTTCAGTTTCTGCTTTGTTTTAGTTTCCATAATGTTTTGAAATGAATGTGTATTTAGTTGCAAATCCATGTTTTCCAGCTTTAGCTGAATTGCATCAGTAATCCAGTTAAATCTGGAACTGCTTTTCCAGCCGTCCCAAACGGAGACGCCAGCGCTTAGTGTTTGTTGTTGCAGTTCCCTCAGTTGATGTCTTTGAATTCTGGCTCGAGCGTGTTGGATGGATTTCTGGACTTGTCGTTTGGAGGGCAAGCTCTCCAAGTTTTTGTTTATTGTGGCGTGGTTTGGAGCTCCGTGTTCTGATTCTGACCGGTCTTCCATGAGGCGCCCCCGCCATTCACGTGAAGCGCGCGTGAAATTTGACTAATCACAAAAAACGTAAGGCACCAGATATTGTTTTTAAGCGATTACAAAGTGTTTAGTATTTAATGAGAGGTAAATGTACCCCAGATAAGACAAAAATGGCTGACAATAGACATCTGATGTCCACTTTAGGTGAAAAACAGAAGCTGGAGTCATCAGGCCACGTAAACCACAACCACATGTTTTAACCACGAGCAAGCCTAAACCTAACCATGTAATAATTTGCCTTAACCTAACTAAAGAGCAACTGATTACAAAGCTTGTAATGAGTAATTAAATATATATTATAAGGTCCAGACAAGCCAGACTGCTGGTATGAAAAAAAGTACTGAGGAAAGATGTTCATCATTGTGGCCACTGTTAATAATAATTAAACCTTCTTCTGCATCTAAAGACCCCCAACACAGCAATGTCTAAATGTAAGTTGTCCACAAACCAGTGGGTGGTTTTTTTTAATATATATATATATATACATATATACACACACACACACACACACACACACAGAGTATATATAAAGGACTGTATATGGGTCCTGCTTAAAGATAAATAAGGATTTCTTTTTATAATACCAATCTCCTGATGTAAATTCATCTCAAGAAATGATCATATCAGGTCCTCTTTAATCCTCACAATGCATCATAATGACCATAACAATGAATTTAAAAGGACACACCACCATATATATTGTCTCAGAGTCCCATGTAAGATATGCTATCTTCTGTGTGTATCAGATAATGATCATTTGTGGACTTTCTAGAAGAAGATGACTCACAGCTTCCTGTCTTTTTACGACCTCCCGTCAGTGTGTTTACCCTCCTCTTTTGCTCTCTCTGGGTCCCAAAGGACTTCTTAAACACTGCCCTGAGTATCCCTCTGGGGAGAGAAACTTACAGCAGACAGGAAGGGAAACAGTAGCTCAATGAGGTCTGACGACGACGACAACAACAACAACAATGCGAGGAAACTTCACCTGCTGAGCCACATTCCTCTGTGGTTTCAACTTAAGCTGTTTCCAGTTATTCAGGGGACCCAAAGGTGTCAAATTCGCAGGAAATGAGCCTCAAGCATCTTCTGATGTTGACTTAGAAATATGATAGTGTTGGTTCATAGAAAAGTTCCATCCCTGTTTTCAGAGGTGTTCTAAAAGTTAATTTGTTTGGATTTTTTTTGCTGAAGAGACGTGTGCACAGAGAAAATTGAGAAAAAAATATAAAATAATCTAAAACTTACCAGCAATCCACTCAAAAACACTAGGGAAGGAGTCATCTTTTGTATTGTGCTATATCAGCCTTTTTGTTACCATTGTACTCTTTGCATCCATGGTGTAATTCATGCGGTCTGACAATGTTTTGGAAAAGACGCAGCATTGATAGTAGCTTATCACTATAAAATTTGAATATACATACCTCTGGATTGGTATTACCTTAATAAATCTACAGGTGACCCATGCCAACAGGAAGTGCTTCTTACGTCCTCTCGCAATCAGTGATCTCTATTACTGGACTGGACAGATCACACTGGCTAGCGTTGAAGGCTACCTGCGCATAGCGACGCCATTTTGAAGAGTGCTAGTTCACATGTAAACAAACAGCTGTCAATAGTGTAGCCCTCAAATAAGCGTGTATTTTACCTCATTCGTGATAAATAAATAGTTAACCTGATTCAACTTTGCATTACTGAAGCACTATGTGGTATAATATCTAAATAAAACTAAACGTGAAAATTACTACTTACTGGTGCTGTCTTAAGTGTTCATTAGCATAGTTGTAGCAGCCAAAAGCAAAACACTGGATGTCTTTAGAATGATAACTCCCTTGGCTGTTGCTGCTAGCCGCCTTGCTTGCGGACGAAAGTAGCACTTTTCAAAATGGCGGCGCTGTTGACACGTCAAAAGTCACGTAACGTCCAGTCCAGTAATAGAGATCACTGCTCGCAATACTATAAACAGCCAATCACACCTCTTTCTTCTTGCACCACAAAATGAAACTCGTACTTTAAAAATGTCCTCACCCTCGTACTGGTGCATTGGCTAGCACATGCTTTGTAGCCACTTTAACTGACTGGTGTACGTGTTGACGCAGCGGAAGAAGAAGAAGAGGAGGTGGAAGAAGAAGAAGAAGCAGCAGCAGCCTTGGAAGATGAAGAAGAATACGACGACGAAGAAAAATACGACGATGACGAAGAAGCCTTAGAAGAAGAAGAAAAATCCGCTCGGCAACACGTGATGTTACTCCACTCACAGAATGGACAATGATCCACAGGACACTTCCAACGCTGCTGTGTGAGTGCACTGTTAATCCTTGAGGATGAGTCTGTCTCGTGATATGTCGCCCCCCTGTGGCCAGAAGTGGTATTGCTACATTGAATGACTCCTACCGTCACAGGTTCTTTTGAACCTTTAGAGTTACAACTGTGCGTAGCTGCAATGTAGTTGTAGTTTAAGTGGAGGTATTACCGCACTATCAAAGTTGTTAAGTTACTGACCTGTTGGTAATGTTAATTTTGGAGTTTTAGGCAGTAAAGCAGCTCTGTTGAGGCTAAAACTTGTTTTCTTACTGAATTTCAGTCTGGAATCAACAAAGAGTTCAATCGATAGGCATAATCGATAATGACACTAGTATCGATAAAGGTTTATCAGTTCCCATCTTTAGACATGGACATCAACAAATTTGATTGTTCTGCTTGGTATTTCCTTCCTCCTGCGTATTTCCCACTAGTACCTTTCTATTGTTTTCAAGCTTGGTAGATACAAAGATTACTGCGATGTCAATAAAAATCACTGTTGCTCAACAATAATCAGCTCCAACTTGCATACATTTTATTTAATTTGATTTGTTTCTAAGGAAGTAAAGCAACAAAGCTGCAGAACAGAACCCACAGCGCCACCTAGCATCTGGCAGTGTAATTACAGCACAACACAAACAATGAACAACTTAGTTCCTGCTGCATGCGTAAAACTAACTTAAGATGTTGACAGATGTTAGTTTCAACCCCACCTTTCACCACTTCATCTGCTGTTGGAGAATCTTTTAAATAACAGTGAATTGTGTATTATATAAACTTCTCGAACCATGTTTGTGTCTCTTCTAACTTTTTGTTGTAGCTGGCATCAAGATTTGCTCCAGTTTTCTTGGTAAAGAGAAGCTGCTCAGTGAAAATCCCATTACATGTTCTTGTGTCTGTTTAAATAAAGGCTCGACATTTTACATATTTAAGTTTTGCTTCATTGCAGAAAAATTTTAAACATTTCTGGAAAGAGGGATTCAGCATATGGCATTTACTATGTATACAGAGCACATGTAAATGCTTGTGAAGATGTTGATAGATGTGTGTGTTTTCTACAGGTTATGTGCGTGGTCCTTTTATCAGTTACATGTCTTCTATGTCATGTAAAACGCCTATTTTAGATGTTATCTAATCCACTGTGTTGTGTTTGTTTTTTTTTTTACCTCCACATGTGTAAGTCCCAAGAAGAAATCAAAGTTCCTAGTTTTGAATCTCTGCTGAGTGAATCGTGCGGAACACAAGTGCCACCTAGTGGACAGGACGGTTACTACACTGAGGACGAGAAGCGCAAATCACAGCAGAAACGACGTGTGAGGGTTTTCCACTAGAGCTGGTAACACGTGACCAAACAGCACAATCCCCTCCTGAAACACCCACTCTGTCATTAAACCATACGTCTCTGCTGACCCTTATTCTGGTTCAAAACGAGTTTGTGTCTGATCAATTTGATGTCAGTTTAGACAACATCATTTTCTTCCTCTAAATACATTTTCCAGTTAATGACCTAATTAATCAAATTACCTTGGCCAGAATGTGCATCGGAAAATGGATGACGCATAATGGGGTAAATTCATTTAAGATGTGTTTAATCATTATGAGACAGTGCTTTGGTTAAACATGTTTGCTAGAAACCCAATGGAGACAGATGCAAACAGAAAAACATTTATAAAGAACATTGCTGCCCACACAAAACAAGACAAAAATCATGGAAAAGCTTGTAAATGCAACACTTGCAATTAGAACCTGCAAATACTTATTTTTTCCAGATTTAAACCGTTACGTGTATTCATGCTTTACTACACTGATTGCACCAGATAAACTAAAATATTTCAGGATGAATCTTTAACTGTGTGAGACAAAAAAAAAAAAGAAACTAACTCGTGAAGTTTGTGGCTGGGCAGCTATTAAACATTAAAATGCCTGGAATGGTGTGCATTAAAGTGCTGGGAATAGAAAGAGCGAGCTCTTCAGAAGTCAACAAGTCCCATAAACGATTAAATATGATGGTAGTGACAACCATTGTGGTCATGAGATGAGTCATGAGTTATTGCTTCCTGCTGTTCTTCATGGTCATACAACAGTCACTGCAGATGAATCTTACGCTCGACTCTCATGATATTTAAAATCAAATTCTCTCTTCGTGAACTCCAGAGTTAAGTAAAGACGCCCCCCGCGGCCTCTTGGTGCATCAGATTTTCCTTCCTAGAGATCGGTCTAGTATTTGCGTCACGTATATCTGAAGATTTGTCCGTCTGATGTGAGACATGCTCTGTTATTTTCTGGTTCTGTTTATTTATATGAAAATCGGTTCCCTTTCCTTCTCTTTTTCTTGTCTTTAGAAAGAGTTTATGTAGTGCTCAGGGCCTCTCCATTCATCTACGTGCATGTCTTCCGTGCACAGTACATGTGGAGCATAAATAGAAACCAGCTCTCAATGGGTGATTGTATTTGCTCCTGCAAATTTACACCTCTGATCCTTTCTTCTTCCAACCACAAAACGGTTCTCCTTTCTACGGCCCATTTGGTTATATACATAGACACACGTGTGCGTAGCCGCTATATAAAAAACAAATGTGTGATGTGAGCTCTGCGTAAATATAGATACTCATATACACGCATGGAGAAGCATGCAGCAGCCACCCCCCCCAACTCCCTTTTTGCTGCTGACGGGACATCTGCGGCACAGATGTGCACGGCACTCCGAGGTGCTGCCGAACGCAGGATGTTTTGTATTCCCTCTGTGGAACATGTGAGGCGTTCCTGTGGGCCGTCTGTCTGGCTGCATCAGTCTGTGTGTCACGGGGATCTGTTTGCCTCAGCCCCCTCGTTGGCTGGCTCCGGGGGTTTGGGCACGTCCGTTAGCGCGCTAATTCGGGGCAGATGTGGGATGCTGAATCAGGTGGTGAGAGGAAACTCCGGCCCTGGCGGGAGGGAGACACTGGCTGCCCTGTGTGGCGGCCCATCCCCAGGCATAACAAAGTGCTCGCGGCCGGGCCCTCCGGAGCAGAACGAGGCAACCGGGTCCAAAATAATCTTCACCATGTTTTAGCATTTAGTTCATTTTGATTTGGGTTAAAGGTTATTTACAGTTATTATTACAGTTTTAAAACTTGGCCTGAAGGTAGCTTATGAAGATCATTTCTAACACATTAATCTCCCTAAAAACATGTGAGCCACTATACAAGCAATTTTATGTTTAAAAGAGAAATATTTAATTATTCAACTGCCCTGAACCATTTTCAAGCATTATCATACCTAAAAACCATCACATTTCAATTTGATTGCAGAAAAAGCATTTTTAAACAACTGTAAGCATGAAGAAAATGAGTAAATATGGCTTTCTGTAGCCATGTTGGGAAATGTGTGTTGCTTTTGCACAAAGACGACACAGACACACTCCAGTATCAACACACCCGGGTTTTCTTCTCTTTCTTTCGTCAGCTGGCTTCAGGGAACTCTTTCCAGTCATGGGATGGACTTCTTTGCTGAGATAAGTTACATAATGTTTTCTGACGTTGCGGAGCATCGCCACGCTGGACAAATAACCCACTTTAACTTGGCTCAGGGCTCTCCAATTCAAAGGAGCGACTTGCATTTGATCCAAAGTAAAGTCTTCAGGAACAAGTAAAAGGTGATCAGAAGGAAATAACATTAATCTCTAGATCCA
>JAOWBL010020602.1:0-34081 GCA_028564865.1 Zenarchopterus dispar
CACCACACTGACCATAACCTTCTTTTGTTCACTTTTGCTTTTCTTAGTCTTTTGCTTTTCTTAGTCTTTCTTAGTCTCAAAAAAAAAAAAAAAAAAAATGAAGTCATGACCAGGACCACTGCTTGCTTTTAGCACACAAATATGCAACTATGGAGCTGTTCAATTTGCTTTTTTTTTTTTAAACTATAATATGAGCTTATAATATAGTCCTACATCCCTCTGCATCAATTCCCAGTTTACGACAAAACAGGCCATCATTGTACAATCTGCGTGTACCATTCTTGACCTCTTAAAATATCCAAGCTTTTTAAAAAAAATACTTATTTATATAATTTTTTTACTGTTTTGCACATCCACTGGTTATATCCAATCAGTGCCAGATGGGAGTGAAAAAAATGTCAGACTTTGATTCATTGATCCCTGTTGTGTAAATTCAACCATATTACACATCCAGATTGATTTCTCTCAGACTAACTATGCTTCTCTCCTTTAGTTGTTTCAGGACTGGAAGTTGCCAGTTTCCTTTGAGGTTACTGAGAAATACATGACGCTGCTATCCACTTTCTCATCTGAGACCCGCGTCTTTCATGTGAGCAGTCCGATCTTCTCACCCCATTTGATTCATCTAATATCCTCAGGACTCTTAACTCAGGTTTTCACCAGAGACCTGTCCTGGTTTAGCTGTGTCTCTGCCTCTCAGAGCTTCCTTTGACTCTGCATCACCAACAGAAGATCATGCTGACCTGCTGACCTGCTTCTCTGGTGAAAGGTCTGATCATTGTGCTGCTATCACTGTGTCTGTGGTGGCAGTTATGACTGCTGCTGGACAGGATTCATTCAGAACTTGTTGTCCGTATATGTGGAGCTGACATCTTAAAATCCTTCCTGCTGAAGAGACACTCTGAGCAGGAAGCTAGGAGGAGTCTCGACTTTTAATCTGTATTCTGACGCTACATAGGAGCTTTGTAGACTTAAACCCTGCAGAAGTAACTCTCCCCTATAGGCTGTGCCATGCCCACTAATCAGTCTTCCCCCTGGGATGGGGGGAAACCCCTGGCTTGTTCCAGTGGAGATAGTGCCTCTGTTTGTACAGAAGACAATACAAGTTCAGCCTCTAAAGTGCCTTTTGATCAGATACCCTTCAAGCTGTCCTGGAAAAATGACCAAGCCAAACCCAGGTCCTCTAGTGTTGCCTCATCAGTGTCCTCACCTATGGGATCTGTGCAGAAGAATGAAGGCAGAAAGAAGACAAGCATCTGGAACCACTTCCCTTATATACCAGATGAGTCTCCAACGCTGGCCCAACAACAAAAATGGATTCACTGTCTAAATAAGGTACTGATATCATCAGAATTGAAACAAATGGGCAGCAGCTGCTCCTCCTTCAGCTACAAAGACGAACTCCAGGTGATAGACTCCTCACAGAAATGTGCAGCAATCCAAACCAAACTCCCAGAAAACAGTTCAGCGGTGAGGAGTCATCAGGGTGCCTCAGGGGATTTGGTATTTGATCCTTCTTCATCAGCTAAACATCAAGACCTGCTGATCAGAGGACATTCCACTCTGAAGCACAGCAGCCAGCTAACGGTGAGTTGTGACTTTTTTAAAAAACACTTTTAAACATCGAGAATTCTTAGTTTGTCTCTGTACTTCAGCCAGCAGAGTGATTGGAACTTTTCATGTGAGCATTGTTTAGATGCACCCAGGTCCTTCAAGAAGTGAGAAGAACTCTGCATGTGTACATGATTTGTTTAAATTCTTCAGGCTTTGTGTATGCCCCTGTAAAAGTGAAAGTCTGATTATTTGAGCCTTGTTCTGGGGGGGGGGGAGAAGCAGCAGTATCCTGTTTAGTCCTGAATTTAAGCTTGTTACACCTAAATATAAACCTCAGTCAATGGACTTGTTTGCACATCATCAAATGAATGCATAACAGTTCCCATGACAACACAAAAAAATACATCAGTAGAGACATAAAAACTCAGTCTTTAGACTCGACATGCCTTCAAATATATCATTCTAATTTTGTGGTACACCTCACAGGTAATAAGTGGCTTTGCAGTAAAGCATTTTGTATTGTTGAAGCATTTCTTAACGAACACTAAACATAACCACCAGAGCAGATAAAAGAGATCATTCAAGTCTGATTTAATGACACAAAGCATGATGCAACACACATGCAGGCAGAACATCAAATGAATGGGGGGGACTCACCTTTACTTATTAACAAAAATTAAAATAAAAAAAAATCTGCCACTAAGTGAACGCATGAAAAGAACACTTTCAATAAAAGCTGCTGTCAACAGATTGCAGCTTGATCACTGCTCTGCACCAAGAACTACATGAGCCAGCAGTTGAAGAACAACTTTACTTGTATTTTCTAAGTCTAACTCTGATGCCATTGTAAATCATATTCAGGTGGGAAAACTTGTGACAATTTATGCAATCCCGAATCTCTGTGACAAATCAAAATAAATGATGCTTTCTCTGCTTCTGTTATGAGTAGGGATGTACAAAAGCTGGACTACGAAGATATAGGTCAGAGGTGCCCACACTTTTTCAGCATGCGAGCTAATTATAAAATGATCTACCTACTATAAAAATGCTAAACATATTTATTTATAAATATATTGAGTATTCCTTATTTGTACAATATATGTTAGTGTATCTTGCATTACTGCATGAACCCATATTGTGCAATACAACCCTGTACGTTTTTTGTCATTACCTTACTCTGATGATTTGCACTGAATGGAATCAGCCAGGGATGCATAGTCTGGACAGTAGCTACTGACAGCCAGCCTCAAGCATAGTTCCCAATGATCATCAGGCTTGGTGGAATGGTATTTGGACTTAATAATCTTCATGTGGGAAAAGGCTGACTCACATAAATAAGTGGAGCTGAATAATGCAGTCAAGGAGGTGGCACATTTCCTCATGTCGGGGTACTTTTCCTCTGTAAGTGCAGGAACTGTCCATGAGCCCTGAACATAAGCTGAATGTCAGCTTTTAGTGTCAAAATGTCATCCTCCACTCCAGAAAAGTTCAGGTGAAACAGTGTTTGCAATTTTTGATGCCAGTGAATCAACCTCAGCATCCTGAAAAGGGTAGAACATGAATGTAGCGACTGGCTCCAGTAAAGCAAAGTCTTGAAAGCGTTTGTCAAACTCTGACAGACAGTTCTCAGTCTGCTCTCTGTAGCGTGCACCGTCAAGTTGCACACATGCCTTCCCTTGCATCTCCAGCTCTGATGCGAAATTCTTGAAGTTTGCCAAATCATGGCGCTGCAGCTTTGAAGAGAGATGCTGCATTTTTCGTTTGAAAGCTTTAACTGAGCTGATCATATTGATCACGTTTTTGTCTTTTCCTTGCAGCTCTACTTTAAGGTAATTCAACACGTTGGTCAGATCGGTTAAAAATGCTAAGTCTAGCAGCCACTGATCATCATTTAGTTGGTTGTATTCTGTATATTTAGCTACACGGAAAAACTTCTTAATCTCCGGACAAGCTCTCAAAATCTTTGCAGGAATTTCCCTCAACTAAGCCATCTCACATCAGTGTATAGCAACAACTCAGAGTGGTTGCAATCAGCTTTCTCCAAATGCACACGAAATAGCCGTCTTTGAAGAGATCTGGCGCAAATGGAACAGGCGATCTTCGTTGCCACATCCACTATCTCTTTCATGTTGAACATTTTTGCTCATAACACTTACTGATGTATTATGCAGTGGTAATTGAGGAAGTCTGGGAAAGCATTATCCTCCCTGCACCTGACAATAAATCCATTTGAGCGGCCAACCATCACGGGCGCTCTGTCCATTGGTGATGGACACCAATTTATATACTGGACGCTGGGTTCTCTCAAAGTTTTTGAAAGACTGAAGTATGTCCTCTCCTCGCGTGTGTGCTTTCATGGGCAGTACTGTTAACAGCTCCTCTTTTTCAGTCATATCGGTAAACACCATCCGAATATAAATGCACAACTGGGCTGTGTCACTCACAGCTGTAGACTCGTCCAGTCGCAGTGAGAAACACTCGCAGTCCGTGATATCCTTCCAAAGTTGCTGGGTCAAATCCTCGGCCATGACTTCACAGTGCCGTGTAACCGTACTTCTTGATAGCTGGAGCACTTTGATTGAAGATAATATTTCTGGTTTGTTTTTAAAGAACAATGAGTCAGCTGCTTCAGCGAATGCGTCTTTTATCATCTTTGCACCTTGGAAGGACTTCTTGTGCTTAACGACGAAGTGACTCACCCGGAATGATGCTTCGGTGGCTGCCTTCACTTTTGTTGTCAGCTGTGAGAAAAATGACTTCTGTCCGGATAACTGGGATTTTGATTTCTTCACCTTTCTTTTTCTCAGCTCGCTTTTCAGAGGGAAGTCAGTGTCATAGTTTTTATGAACGGTCCAAAAATGCCGCTCTACATTTCCCTTCTTTGGAATAGCAATGATAGACTGGCAGATGAATTTTTTTTGTTATTGCCGTGTGATCTACCCATACTACCTTTGCGATCGACTGGTAGATCGCGATCGACATATTGGGCACCCCTGATATAGGTGAAGAAAACATACATTTGACATTCTGACTGGATACTGCTTAATTTGATGTGGATTTGTGAATTACCTTTTAATTAGTGTAAATAATTTCTGTGCTCATTTTTAATTTTCTCTGGCTTTGTATAAAATAAATATGTAATTTTACTCTTCTGCTGTAATCTCATGTTACCTTTTATTTTATTTACAGTGAAGCAGAAAGTGATTGATGGGATAATCATTGTTCTGTGTTACAGATAACAATCTGGATGCCCTCTTTTTTTTTCTTTTTTTTTTTTGCTCTCTTTGTCAACATTTCCCTCTTAGTGAAAATATCCTATCAAATAGGACAAGCAGTAAATAAGGTTATTAATTTGTATCTGAAGGATCAGGGATGAAAACTGTCATATAATGTCACAGCAGATCAGTAATCACCACCTTTATTAATGAAAAAAAAAAAGATATCAGAATGTCAGTTAAGTCTGCCTCCATGAAAATGGTCTAATGATCCCATCAGGTGTCCTGAGGTGTCATATTCCCCTGATGATGACTCTATTTCTGACAACCATCACTTTTTCAGTTTCTAAGATGCTTTGATTGTTAGTCTTTTGTCCAGTGTGAAGTTACATGAAACTAATTGCATCATAATTATACTGTATGCCAACTGATGCCCTTTAACGAGCTTCATGACAAGTGAATACGATGTCCTTTCATTGTTGATAATAATATATGTGTGATGTTGGTCTGTAGCAGAATATGTCAGCTTTTTATGTTAGCCGTGGTATCTGGAGGCAAACTAAACCCTCTCTGCTCATGACACAGCTGTCAGTTAAAAAAGATCAATTGATCCAGTAAATCAATTTAATTTCAGCCCATATTAGAAATCTGCAAGATATCCCATCACTTTCCTCCTCATTTGGCTCTGCTTTCCTTTAAAATGACAGGCAAAACTCTGCTTGATATATTTTAAAATAGTATATGTTTTGTTTTGTATAAAGCAAACTGTAAAGTTTGTAGTGTGTAACAGCAAATCCTGTGACACAAACAGAAAGTTCAATTACACAGACTGGAAAAAATCTTTAGGCTTTGTAGATGTACTGTGCAAGAGTGATTCAGAATCTTGTAGTAAAGTTATATCTCATAATTACATCATTGCTTTAGCATGTTGGACCTGTGCTATCTGTGTAGCTATGCCAGACCTTGTAATGAGATTTTTTTTTTTTTTTTTTCCTGGTGTTATATGATCTGCCCTTTCCATTCCCCCATTTCACACCTTCCTTTGTTGTGTCTCTTTAGCCTGAAGCTGCAGACTGTTCATCTTCACCACCAGTGCCTCATGTGTGCCTTGCTCTTCATAAACATCAGGGGACAATGCCAGGGAAGAAACCTTCGTGCCATGAAACCACAAAACTAGAAGCAAGGGGCACAAGAAGAAAAACCAGTGCTACACGGAGGAGCCATTCGGCTAAATCAGCCATACAGCGCAGTCGGATACAAAACAACCACAAAAAATTACATCCTTTTAACAGTCAGCTGCTGGTTAGAGGTGTTTCTGAAGAAGCTTCAGACTGTGAGCCCCAAACTGGACCAGCACTTGATTTAACCAAGCAGACTCTGCAAAATGGACTAAAAACAACCAAGTCTATATCTAGTCCTTCTCTAGATGGCGTCATGACATCTGAGCTCAGTGCCAAGCAGCAGCAGCCCATGTGGCTGGATGTCATACCAGGTAATCTAATACTGACTCACTTAATGTGTGCTAAAACTGTTAGTGGGAAAAGAGGACAAAGAATTGGGGACTGATTTGAGATTAATGGAGATGGTGCACATGAAAGTCGGACACTGCGGATGCGAAAGCGGGAGGAGGCAAACGAGAGCAGGAGACAGCTGAAGTCCACACATTTAGGACAATATAAAATTACTTCACAGTTATTTGCCAGTTCTGCCTCAACTCAGTAAAATGAGAAAATGTTTGAGCTGCAGAAAGATGTTACACAAAAGTTTGTATTTTATTTCTATCTCCCAAACTGTTAAAGATTGATTCAAGTGAACAAAATAAATTTGTAGTGCAGAAGCACTTTGACACATGGAATGAGTACTTTTGAGCATGGAGAAGTTCTCATCATGTATAACAGGCTCTGTTTTTATGAGATCATAAGATCTTCTACTGATTGACCTCAACCGACTCTGCTCATTCCTCCACAGATGTGAGTTCACGTCATGATGCGGCTCTGGTGGGATCCGTGACCACTCAGATCTCAGCCATCCACCTCACTAAGCACAGGCAGCCTTCCTCCAAGTTGTCTCCATCTTCCTCATCATCATCCTCCTCCCTGTTGACAGAGGAGTGTCTGGTCAGAGAGGCACAGCTGACAGGGTAAAAACAGTTTTCTAGTCAGATTTAGATTCGAGTGCTTCATCTTTCCATTCTGATACTTTCACTCTGTGTTTTTATTTCTTTCTTTTCAGGTCAGAGTGTGTCATGCAGGTGGATGGATTTGAGGAGGAGCTGCCTGATGAGCTGGAGAATGCCTGCAGTGATGGTGGTAAATTAGTAAAATACACTTGATCTCCTTCAGTCAGCTACCAGTTTGCTCTGCTCATGCTCTGCTCTGCTCTTCAGATGATTCAGATGGTTCGTACATCATCAGCACTTCACCCACAGCGTCCATCTCTCTGCTCTCCAGGTAAGACATGCTCTGTAACTACACTGTTACATCTACCAATGACATGCTTGTTGGAATATTTGTGGAGCATTTTGAAGAAAATAGCTTTTTTCCCGAAGTGGCAATAATGTTTCATTTAGTATCTCAATAACATTAGAGGAAGTGGCCAGGAAGACGCAGGTCAGCGGATCTTTGCTCTGACTGCTGAACCCACAGCCCGGTTGTGAATATGCAGCAGAAAAGGATGGGTGGATCAGTACTTCTGTGGTGTATCACCTTCATACTTCCATCTGAACCCTGTACTCCTAAATGCTCTCATATTAAAAGATGTTGAGCAGCTCTCAGAAACCCAGTTCCTTTATCAAGAACATCTCACTCATGTTAACTGTGTAATTGCTTTTTTTTTTTCCCCTTATCTCATTGTCATGAGAAAATCAACATCAGGGATACTTTAACCAGGCAGGGATTGTTCCCGTCTTCCTACCTCACATTATAACTCTGATATTCTTCTCTCTAGGTGTTTCTCCCCAACGAAAAAAAAATCTATTACAAATCATATTTGCTGCCTTTTCAGGTTCTCATGATTTCCATAAATATTTTCAGATAAGGATCCCTTTAAGAATTAAAAAATATGAACTTCTTTAAAACAGTCCTTGCTGTGTATTTGAGGAAAGGAGTTTTTTTTTTTCCTCCAAATTAGCAAGCCCATTTGTATTCTGCTCTGCCGTCATCATCCCCTCGGACTCTGAAATCTCTTGCGTATACATGGGACTCTGTCATTCTCTGCCGGTGTATTGTTGGAAGTGGCTGAAAGCAGCAGAGCATGGTGGAAAGGTCTGCTGCTTTGTTCTTCATCATGTTGTGTCCTGTGATGGCCTCAACAGTAGAACTCCCTACCAATGACTCGGAGCTGATTCTCTGCTAAAACAGCCTGGATAGGGGCTGCTATTGTCCCCCCCCCCCTTTTTTTTTCCTCTAACCAGCTGATTTGTTTGTGTTTGTTTACCCCCATGCTGCCCCCCACCCCTGCCTGAAAGCCTGAGCTCATGTATGTGCCGTATACTGATGCATATGGCTGTAATACCAACGTGAACCGGTCACTGGTAGAAGAATTACATTTTAGAAGACAGATCTGGAAGTCATCTACCTTTCCTTCCTTCCTATATGATTATCATGTAAGTGTTTTTGCTGCGCTTCAGCTCAGGAAGAGTTTAAGTTGGTCAGAGTGTTCCTCTCCTCTGCTTGACGTCTCGGACAACAAATCCTCACAAGCGTCCTGTTACAAGCATGTTGTCCGTCTACTTGTGTTACAGCAGTGACCGTGTTCTCGTTTGTCTTAGTTAGAAGACAGCGAGAGGAGCTGTGGTTGCATTACTTTTTAATCCTGTTTGATCAAAGCTGTGGTGTTCAAGTAACCAGCTGCTGTAGATTAGAGTGCAAGGATTTGATGAAAAGCTCTCATAGCACTTTCATTTATATTGTTTTATATATATCTCATACTTATGGCGAATATTGATTGGTGACCGTTAATCTCAAATTTAAGATTTGTACTGCATTACAACATGTTTCCAACATGTTAAGCGATAACCTTGATGATCTATGGCATAAACTGGAAAGTTTTGTATGTTCTTTAATAGAGAAGTGTTTATCACCTCAAAGCCATTGTGTTCAAACACAATATTTTTCTGCTCAATTGTCAATTTTGTTTAAAACATCTTGTTAATCGCACGTTCTTTATCAGGAGGTATTTGAGTTTCAAAACCATATTTGGTCAGTGTTTATTATATTGTCTTTTGCCTGATGGTAATGTTTATGTTTCTCTGCCTTTTATAGGCTATTTTTTTAAATTGTTTTACCTTCACAAACAACTTGAAAAAAATCATCAGTAGTTTCACATGACTTTTAAAATTTGTTTGATGTGTTGCTTCTTGTTGTGACAGTTGGATGCTGCCCGTTTTGCACATAGCATTTTTGTGCCGCTCATATCCTTAACAAATCAAGAATTCTTTTATGAGACGGAGGGCTCGCTTCTCTTCAGGACAGATGGTAATTCTGTGCTTTTACAGTGTCCGTTTCTCTGAAGATTACAAATGTTATCCTTCTCCTACCTCCTTGTTACTGGACTTGGGCCATTTTTGAATGGTTGGTGTGGTTATTAGATAGCCTCCACCAGTGTAAAGAGGCTGTAGTGCTTTCTTGATGAGAGAGGTGGCGTTCACAGACCGTGTGAGATTGTCATTGATGAAGATACCCAGAAACCTGAAGCAGGGCATTATCTCCACTGCTTTAGCCACACTTATGTGACCTTGTTGTTCACTCTTTTCTCTCTGTTTCTGTTCCTGTCTATCTCTCAGCACTGAGGAACCAATGATATTGGGGTCGGAGGACAATCGAGAAGAGAGGCCAGCACTGGTTCCCAGTTTGTTTCCATTCATGCCTCCAACCCTCTACTTCAGCACTGCCAATGAGAAAGGTCAGGACTCAAAAATGTCAACTTTTTAAAAGCTGAACAGTCTTGTTCAGCTTTTAAAAACAGGGAAGAAGATTTGTATCACCAAACCTTTATTATCTGTGATGTCTATATGGTTTTTTTTTGTTTGTTTGTTTTGTTTTTTTGTAAAATCTTTAGAGCTGAATTTCCAGGGAGTTTTGTCATGTTTTGCAGCTTGCGTTAGTCAACAGGTGGACACTTAATTTGTTCATCTTCTCACTGTGACTGTGGGTGATTGAAGACATTTATGTTGGTCTAGAAAAATGTGAATATTATTCAGGAATGTTTTCACATCAATCAGAATACTTTTATTATCCTGAAGGAAATTGTTTGTTACAGTTGCTCCATATCAGACACAGTAAGTACTAGAAGAAAAAAGAACACATGTTAAAATTAAAACAATTTAATGAAAAAACATTTAAAGAAAATAAAAATAAAATAGCACAAAGCCATATTAAATGACTCCTGTGATGTCTGTTTTATGCAAACCCTTGTCTTCAGTGAAGACAGGACTGACTGTATTTTCCGCATCATTTGATAGACATGACTGAAGATCTTCTTCAAGTTGTTCAGCAACTCTGAAAGTTCCTCTGAACACCAACAGTCTCAGAAACCAACAGCTTCTGAACACACTGTAACTTTAGCAGGAATTATCTCACATCCTGTGACATCAGCATTGTCAGTATGAAAGCTCAGCTTTTGAATCATAGAAAATGCGAATTGTGATTCTTCTGTGGATCATTTTCCCTTTACCACCTGGGCGCTATGTAAGACTGATCCAGCAAATAGCAGAACTGAGATTTCCATTGCATTAAAAGTGATGGACCAAACGTACAAAAAAGGAAAAAAGATATCTTGCTATGAAACAATCACTAGGCTTTATTAATGGTGAAACAAATTGGAAATGACAGAAGACATACCATTCATGTATAATTTCATTTTGCAGAAAAAGGTCCTGATATGTTTGGTTTCTAATATTTATGTTTTTAAGTTACAATAAAGTCAGCATGCATGAACCATAGATGCAAAATACACAATAATCGGAAAAAGAGCCATTGTTTATTTTTAATGCATCTTGTGTGTGTTGTACTTTCCTGCTTTCATTTGGTGGTTTCTGTGTTCTGTCATTCTGTCTACAGTTTGTTGTTTACGATGCTTTCCTTGTTTTGTTCTTTGCAGTGGAGCTGCTGCCTGCAGAGCAACGACGCCTGTTGAAATGGAAGATGAGTACCGTAACTCCCAACATTGTCAAACACACAATTGCCAGGTCACACTTCAGAGCCACCAAGAGTGAGTCATCCCACAGTTCTTATGTGAAACAGTAGATTCTCATGGCTCCTAAAGTATTCAAAGTGTTGTGTGTTTTTGATTTATTATTTAAACATTTGTGTCACTTTACATCATTGTTGTTTAAGGTTTTTTTTCATACAAGACAATCTAAGTTTTTACAGCAGAAACAGTTTTTACATTACATTTAGCCAATGCATTTTTCCAAGGTGACTTACAATAGAGGACCATAGTCCAGTCACAGTAACATAGTGAATCACAAAGTAAGTGCAGTTAAATCAGCGTTCAAATAAGTGGGGCTAAGATGTCATGCAAGTGCAGTTTATGAATTTGTAAAGAGAGGGCAGTTCACGATGTGTTCTTGTAAGACAAATATTTTTAGGATCTTGAATGAGGAACAATGCTGCTCTTGAAACTAGTGGTAATTTGTTCCACCATTCAAGAACCATGTGGAAGAACAGTCTTATTTTCAATGTGTGAAAAGAGAGGAAGGCATGTAGGTGCTCTTGTGATGAGCACAATGCTCATAAAAGGGTGTAAGGATTCTGGACCTTCCGTAGGAATTTGATCACACAAGCTGGAAGGCCAGCCAGGAGGGCCTTGTAGCAATTGAGGTGGGATATAAACATGGCCAGTACCACGAGTTGAGTTGAATTTAAATCAGGTACGTCTTTTTTTTTGTTTGTATGTTGGAAAGAGCAAAGTGGTACAGCCAAGACACAGAGGCAGCGTGGGCAGAGAAATATAAGGGCCATCAAACATGACACACAGGTTCTTTGTAACCTTTGTGGGAGTAACAGTACTAGAGGCAATATTTGTGTGATGTGCATCATCTGCATAGCATTTATATGAGAAGCTGTGTGAATTAATAATCTCCCCCAGAGAGGTGGTGTGTATGGCAAAGAAAAGGAACCCCTGTACGGAGCATTGGGGCACCCCAGTGGAGAGGTCTTGTTTTTTGTCAGTAATGTTTGGTGACCACTTCAAGGCTCAAAAAGGATTGCTGTAAAACACACCTGCACTGTTACTTGTGATCATGGTTAATAGAAATCTGTTGCTGCAGAAAGCCATGACTGGTTGGGCTGCTGGGGACACCACATGAAGTCTCCCAGTTTCAGGACACTTGCAGAGCACCAAAAGGTGAGAGCCAGTCGACAGATCCCAGTTGCTGCTGCCAACACAGTTAAGTTTTGACATTAATACTTTGCTTGTTTTGCTTTCAGTTAAACCACTTCCCGGGAACATTTCAGATCGGCAGGAAGGACAGGCTGTGGAGGAATCTGTCAAAGATGCAGATTCGCTTTGGCAAACAAGAGTTCAGCTTTTTCCCACGGACCTTTGTCCTTCCTCAGGACATCAAACTTCTCCGTAAGGCTTGGGACGATGGTGGCTCCAAGCAGAAGTGGATCATCAAACCCGTATGTTCTGCTTGTAGATCATTTCATCATTCAGTTGTGAAGCCAGCTCAGTCTCAGTGTTTGCTCATAATCTTTGTGTGTGCAGTCAGGTAAGTTTTTTTTTTTTTTTTTTTTTTAAACTTTTTTTTTTTTAAACTTTTTTTGTGTGTGTGTTTCTTTTTCAGCCTGCATCAGCCAGAGGAATAGGTATCCAGGTTATCCACAAATGGAGTCAGATGCCTCGTAAGAGACCACTTCTAGTACAAAAGTAAGTAGCTCAGATTTGCCTGGACGTAAATGGCTCGATGTTTCCCACAAACCGTCTCAGCATATCAGTTTTTGTTTGCAGGTACCTTCACAAGCCCTACCTCATCAGTGGTAACAAATTTGACTTGCGTATCTACGTCTATGTGACGTCCTACGACCCACTCAGAATTTACATCTTCTCTGACGGACTGGTTCGATTCGCCAGCTGCAAGTGAGATTTCTCCACATCCATCACACTCAGAGCCCGTGCACGTGGAATGAAGGTGTAGAGTAAAAACTTGTGTGCCTCCAGGTATTCGTCTTCCATGAAGACTCTGAGTAACAAGTTCATGCATCTGACAAACTACAGTGTCAACAAGAAGAACTCTGAATACCAGACGAACAGCGATGACAAGGCCTGCCAAGGACACAAATGGTAACAGTGAAGGCCAGTCACAAAGGGACTGGGCAAGTTGTACAAAAGACTGTCCTGAAAAGTTTAAAGTGGCTGTGTTATTAGTACAGTGTAATTATGATGACTTATCATTGTAAGATTTAAAAAAATAGATGTGATAGTATTCCTAAAATACTTGGTTGTCATGGTGCTGAGAACATTTACTTCTGGAGAGTTTTTTGTTTTGTTTTTTTCAGTATTTTTTTTTTAATTAATGATATTTATATGTTTTTTTGTTTGTTTGTTTTTTGTTTTTTTCTCCCCCCTCATAGGGCTTTGAAGGCCTTGTGGCAGTATCTTGGCTCTAAAGGTGTCAACACCACTCTGTTATGGGAGAAGATTAAAGACATTGTGATCAAAACTGTCATAGCGTAAGTTTACCCACACTGTTTCCAACCACCTGCAGGACATTTGTTACTCTTCTTTCTTTTACTTATTTATTCACAGACTTGATAGAGGAGAGGAGCTTTGGGTGCGCACTATTTTTACCCATTTTTCTAACGGTCCATCTGTTCAACCTGAGAAGCAACTTGTGGTTAAAAGTAATTTTTCTCAGGTGTAGGTTCTCCATGATCTTTGTTATTCTTCTCATAATTCTCAAATGCTTGAGTTTATTTGAATCTTTTTGAATTGGCAACATTTTCCAGATGGGAGGTAAAATGTCTTAAAGAAGTGGAAAAAGAAGCCTGCCTTAATTCAAGTTTTTTAGAGTTACTAATGTGATGATTACAGAGGCATCCACTGTGTCCGTTTGTTCTCGACATCCTTCAAGGAGGCTTTGATTATTGGAAGGTCATCTCTGAAAAAGAGCTGAAACAAAATATTAGGAAGTACACACAATTATAGTGTGCTGCCTATCAGCTTTTGAATACTCTTTTACCAGTTAAACTGGGTAGTTAATGATCGATGAAGAAAATCAAATCTGTTGATTTATAAAAGAGGAAAATTGTTAAGGAGTTTTCATGATCTACATCTTCTAGGTTCAGAAATGACTGAATCGTCACATTTTTATTTCTCAACGTATAAAATCCTATTGGGACAGACTCATGTTTGATGTCTTATGTTGTTAGTAGGAGATGTTTATTGCTGGGGATTCCAGGAGAAGGTCAAGTTGGGTGGTGTTGTGGATCAGAGAGTTTGCTAAAGAAGATTTAAATGATTTTGAAATGAGTGTCATCACTCAGGTGTTTGTTTTTCAGCTCTGAGCCGTATGTTAACACGCTCTTGAAGATGCACGTTAAAACGCCTTATAACTGCCATGAGCTGTTTGGCTTTGACGTAATGCTGGATGAGAACCTGAAACCATGGATCCTAGAGGTCAATATATCCCCCAGGTAACAAACATACACACATATCACACACACTTCAAATCACACAAGGTCTTCAGGGCTTATATTTAATTCTCCTCCAGCCTCCACTCCAACTCGCTGCTGGACGTTTCCATCAAAGGGCAGATGATCAGAGATCTCCTGAACCTCGCTGGCTTCCACATCCCTCAAAGAGAAGAGATGGCCTCCCCCTGCATCAGCACATCCAGCTCCACCACCAAGTAAGTAGGTGGTACTGTATCTCAGCAGCTGTCATTGGTTAAACAACACACCTTTCACAGTTGACTCAGCTTTTGAAAAAAGAAATTGACAAAATTCAGCTTAAGATATGAGTTGTAATTGAACTAAGTGTTCATGTTTGCAGTTTGTTTGGAGGGAACAGAGAGAAGATCAAACATGATGTGTCTTCTAATGAAAAAGTCAAACGAGCATTTTACCTCACGCAGCGTTACGCTGACCGGGTAAACGCACACACACCCACACACACACGAATGAAATCCAGTAAGGTTCACCGGGCAGGGAAAGTGCTTTTTATTTACTTGAAAATTCCATTTATAAAAAGCGATATGTATTTTCAAGAAAAAAACATTTCTCTGCTTTAGAGCATATATTTTGCTGTCTGAAGACTACCATCTCAGAAACACTAACATAACACAGGTCTGTCATTGTTATAATTCATCAATAATTACAAATATGTCATTCAAAGAATCATGTACAGTTCCATGGTTCTGTGACATCACACAAGAAGATGAGCAAAACTCATTCAGGTACTTTGCCTTTATATAATGTCACTGCACCTCTTTTTTTTCCCCGTTAGGTTAAAAACAAACCATCAAATTTAACTGCTGGTCAGAACAACTTTTGAGGAGTTCAATGAAACTAGCGTTGCTTTGAGGATCAGTGGTGCTAAAATCATAGGTATAGTCAGGCAACCGATGACATAAATGTCATTACTGAGCCAGTGTTCTGTAGAAAAATCTCCAGGTATTTGGGATAGGGGGAATGTCTATTCAGTTGGCCGCTTAAGAAAAAAAGTGAGCTTATAATGTAAATGTAGTTCTTTTTCACTTTTTAGGTCAAGTTTAACAATTGAAATATTTCAGGTTACCCAATAAATTACATGTTTAAACAACTTGAAATGTGCATTTTTCTCTCTTTAAGTTAGGAATTAGAAATTCATTTTTATTTGTTTATTGAATACTGCACTACTGACATGTACCACAGCAAAATGTAAAGGTGTAACTTTAAAGAAGAAAAAAACAAAAACTAGTGAACATTAACTGAATTTACACAGTAGTAGCAGTTCTTAATGTTGTTTCTAAAATGGGAATCAGTAACGGAGGAGTGCAGCGACAGCGTAGTGCCAGATCTGTGGCTGAGGAATTATAAGTTAAATCCCATGAAAGTGTTTCCGTCCTCTGGGTTTAAATACTAGTTGAAAAACAAAACACGGATAACATAAAGACAGAGTCAAATATTTGGAATGAAAGCATAAAATTTTATTTTTGGAGCGGTTTTCAGTGGACATTTTAAAGTTTTCCAGAAAACTCAGATTTGAGACAAGTCTGGATAAAACAATATTTCAGAAGAAAGTAAAAGTTTTGACATTAAAGAATTCATTTTTCTTTCTGGTTTTAACTCTAAAGACAAAAAAATGAATAAATAAAAGAAGCAAGAGTTTAATTTCCATCTTGTCTCCATCAGGACTTCCTGTCCTCAGTCTTGGACGTTTTGACTCCAGAGGACGTCCGTGTGCTGGCAGAGAGCGAGGACGAGCTGAGTCGTCAAGGACAGTTTGAACGGGTTTTTCCATCACCATCATCATCACGCTACCTTCGTTTTTTTGAGTGTCCCAGATATCTGAACATCCTGCTGGACCAGTGGGAGCAGAAGAACTGGAGCAACAGGTCTAAAGGTATGATTTTGTGTTGAAATTTGTTATAAAGTAAAGATCGAGATGTCTACAGCAAGGGTTGCTGATGTCTAAGATGTTTTATGTGCATTTGGGGAAGCTCTGGCCCGGAATGGGTGGATGGCTTATGAAAAGCATTTTGTCTCTTGGTACAGGTATCGATTTGCTGAGGACGCTGTGTCTGAAAGGAGTTCACCTGGGAACCAGTGACCCTGCACACATGGTGAGAAGCTGTGAATTAAATATATAACTGTAAATTATTTTGACAAGATGTAGTATTCCGCTGAGCCCAAAGGCCAGTGGATCCTACCCTCACCGGTAGTCATAAACTGTGTAGTGACCCAATAAATAAGAACAGGTTTCTTGCATGGGGTGGGTGGAGTTTCCATTAGAGACGGGACGAGAAGTTCCAACATCCCGGAGACACTTAGAGTAGAGTTGCTGCTCTTCCACATGGAAAAGAATCAGCTGAGGTAATTCGGGCATCTGGTGAGGATATCCTCCAGACACCTCCATCACAAGCTGTTTAAGCTTCGTCCAACTGGGAGGAGCCCCCAGGGCAGACCTAGGACACATTGGAGACATCTGTCAGCTGGAGGGGAACACGTCAGGATGAGCAGAAGTTAATGGATGGATAGATTGCAGTGTGAAAATATTTACGTAATCTTTAGTGACTGACTGGACATTAGATGGTTGGCGCTTGGTCTATCTTGCCTACCAAAACCCATAATGCAAAATGTCACTAGAGTGGTCAGAGCGGTCATGTTGTGCTGCTCCCCCACACAGAGTGGTTCACAAAACAGCAGTTTGGGTGATTTCAAATGTCATATGTAAATATTAGTGATACCACTAAGAGGTTGTCTCACCGCTCATACATGCAGCATCCAGCTGATTTTCATGGCTATGTTGCTCTGTGGTAAACCAGCCTGCAAGTGCATATGTGGAAAACTGTCGTTACCTTGTCATCACTCAGTTAAATATTGTGAAGCAGCCAAGATCTTTGGCTGGTAAACGAAAGACAACATGCCAAACTAAACTCAAGTATTAATCTGGGTGACATTCGTGTCTACAAGCAGGTGAAAACCATGTGCTTGTGACCAAAAATCCAAGCAAACATGTTCTGCAGCTCAGCTGTTTTGTAAATGGAGAAAAAATAAATAAAATACCTAAATACCAAACTAGAAGTGTGATGTCCACCTAACATATGAATATCTAGATATCAGAATATTCAGTTCCAATCTTCACAATGAAAAAATGGATAAAAAATTATTGAAATGACAGAGTGGTTCTGTGTCTTTGTCCCTGTGTGTCCAGTGGTCCAAGAGTAGGTCTGTGTCCAGGTGTGAGCTGCCAAAAAATGGTGTGATGAGCCCATCCAGATCCAAGTATGTGCACTACACTGAAGGAGGTCTCAGAAACGCACCGCAGCAATGCTGCATGACATTTGTTCAGGGATGTGTGACACTGCAGTCAGTCTTGGTTCTTCTGTTGTTCTCCAGAGTGGTGGTCATCCACCAGCCCCGCACCCACGGCAGCACAGCAAGTGAGGACTGTTCAGACATGGAGGCAGCGTTTCCCAATCCAGAGTCGAATGTCGGCAGCAGCGGCCTCTCCAGCCCTCAGGCCGGCCCGATCCACAGCTTTCAGGACCCGCAGCTGTCCTCGTTCTGACCTGTTCTGCCGACAGGATGTCTGGTACCCAGACCAGTCAGGGGGTGTCTGGATGAGAAATCCCAAGCACAACTTGCCACTAAAGAACAACAATGACATGCTTAACACAACTTGGTTCTGGGTGTGGTTTTTGAAAATGGCTTGAAAGTTGTGTTAAAATCAAAACTTCAGTCAGTTTGTGAGTTTCTCATATTTCCTTTTAATTCTCGGACCTTGGTGCTTGATGGTGACAGGTACAGTGAAATTCCTTAAAGAAATGGGATGCGGTGTTTTGTTGTGTGACACAGCAGCGTAGGAGCCAGGAGTATTTGATCCGTTTGAAGCTGGTTGCACATACCAGATCTTTGACTTTACAGTGATGCAGTGCACATTTTTGTGTCGTGATGGAGAAACTGGGATAATGATATAGGCAGGATAATTTTAATGAATTTTCCCAGTCTCTCATTAACATTATCAGCATGTGAAGCTGCTTGTTTGAGCTGCGTTGAACTAATTTAGCACAAGTTTAGCTCAACAGGGACTTCTGTCAGCTAATTGAGAAGAACATTCTTGTGTGTTGAAGAGCATTTTAACCTGTTGTTTATATGACAATTGTGGCTTCAGGGGATCAAATCACTGTGATTTTTATAACCTTTTAATCTTCCCGTTTTTGTTCTGAACATCTCTTAACAAGCAGTTTGTCCTTTGTGGGCTTTACCGGGTTTAAACTGTGAATAAGAGGAGCAGGAGTCGGAGCAGTGCTGCTGAAGGTCTCCTGGATCGTTCACACACTTAAACACTTGATGGTGGTCCAGACAGGAGAGATGATGAGTCCACACTGATATTTCATCCATGCTTTTACATTTGACTTCTGTTTCAGCATTCGCAGTCTGTTTCACATTCCTTTATGACTCATGGACTCTTGGTGTGTGTTCATGTGCATGCGTGTGTGTGGTGGTGGTTCTCAGAAAATCCTGGCTTTTATTCACAACCTTAACCAAGATCCATGTGTATGAATTTCTCAAACTTAAACGGGCTTCACATCTTCTTTCCTTCTGTAGAACTTCTTGGAAAATGCTAAAAGTAAACGTATGTATGTCTGCAGGATGGAGGCAGGGTGAGGATCTTATTTTTCACAAAGGATGATCAGAAACATTTAAAATGATTCCTGGAGAAACCCTCTGGTTTTGCAAGTCCTTCTTTCCCTAAATTGCTTGAGGAGAAGCAGTTGCTACAGTGTTGGTGACACAACAGGGAGATTACCGGGAACAAAAACAGGATTTTTGTTTACGTTAAAGAATAAGTGTCAAACATGTTCTCAGAGGACAATTTAAGAGTGTTGAGTGTTAAAGCCAAAAAGTAACAGAAATGCTGCTCAGAGATGAAAATGAGTCGCTGCTAACGTGAAACCACCTGTCATCTCTACTTAATATTTTATATTTTAACAACATTAATATTTAAAAGTTAAAATGTTCTGTTAAGGTGTGAGTTAATTCAAAAGGCATCTAGGAGTATATTTGGTGGTAAACTGTTCAGGAGACTTTCATGTCTCGGTAAACAGAAGTGAAATATTTGGGGATGTGCATGTTTCCATCCAACCTGCCAAAAAAAAAAAAGAAAAAACAGCATGATCAGCCAATTTGCTATGTTTTCATAGAAAACTGTTCAATAATGTGCGTAAACATGAACAAAACCTAATTTTACTGTAGCTTTAGCTCATTACTGGTTGAACCAGCTGCACCTTGAATCTGACCAAAGTGACAACCGTGTCCTCCATCACGTCCTGCTGCAGCAGCGCCACCGCCAAGTTTGATGCCAGTTTAAAGCTTCATCTTGAAGTAGTTTTTAACAGAAGTTGCTGCGTTTACATGTTCAAGGGCTGTTGTAAATGCTCAGGATGACAATTTGAAAATAAAGGTTATTTGATGTACAAGTTGCATTTCGAGTGATTTTTTTTTTTAATGTTAAATACTGTAGTCTGATATTTAATTGAAATGTATCTGTGTGTGGGTTTTTAAATTATTATTTTGCTGTCAGTTGACCCATGTTTCAGTTTGGTGAAGAGGTTATTGATCTGAAATTGTCAATTATGCTGTTCCACTTTTCTCTGCTGTAGGAATGTGAAGCTCCACAGACGAACCGTTCTCAGAGCTCCTCCTCCAGAAGGAAAGTAGGACAATTCATCAAACTCTTGAATTTTAAGACTAGATGTCACATTTTCCCCTTTTCAAAGATCTTCAGATGAATTTCCTGGAGAACCTGACCCCTGAAATTTAGTCTGACACCCACCTGAAAAGGTTCTTTTTTTTAAAAATTATTTTATAGCAAGAGGAAATGTATATCGGGTATAATAAATCGTGCGTAAACAAGTGTCAAGTGCAAATGTCAGGATCCAGTATTTAGTTGTAAACTAATAAAACTGAACTGTCCTCTGTGGCCTGCAGCTGTTCAGACTCCTGCATTTAACATCAGTTTAAAGCTGAAAGTCAGAATGTGTGAGCGTTTCAGAATCTGGCTGAAGGTCTTCTGAAGTGACGATTTCAGGGCCAAGAGTGTCAACTTTCACCATCATGAATCTTCGGCTGAGTTCGTCTTCTTTCCCACGCTGCTGCAGTTCAAATGTGTGACCCACTTAACTGGTTTTAAAGATGAGTTTGGGAACGTGTTTGACATTAGACTGGATGTGAGCTGTCAGCTGTGCAGAGCAGATCTGCTATTCATTACTTCTATAAATAGTTGATGCTCAATGAAACCTGAATGTCTCGCATGGACCAAGCAAGAAAGCCTTAAACCTGCACTGCTGTTTAGCTTTTAGCTGTAAAATCCACTGGTTGTACCAAGCAAACTTTAATGAGTACCTTATTAGAAGCTGTGGTTAGATTGTACATGAGATGGCCTTAAAACTTTTCAGAAATAATGTGAAATCAGTTTTTTTTAATCATTAATTTTGATGCTTGCAGAAGTGCAATTGCTCACTACTGATGTGTAATTTGAGTGTTGGTTTGAGTTAGTGATGGTATCTCAGTTGTAAAGCAAGTTGTAAAAAAAAAAAAAAATATATTGAAGTTTTAAAAACTCAAGTCTGTGGTTGAAATAATTTTTCGAAGTAAAATTGTAGATTGTATTCTTAAGGTTTCCCCACATTTATGCTGGTTACATCAATCTCATCATTTTTTTTTTAAATTTGAGATTCTTGTTCTGCTTTTAAAGCCCAGACTTTCACATCTAGATTCACTGATACTTTTGTTTGTGTTTCTGTGCAAGTAAGCCAGAAACATATTCATACAAAAGGATCTATCTCCTACTGATTTGCAAAACTTGTTTTCTCACATCCAGATGGATCCTTTATGATTTTTATTTCCACATTTATTGTGTGTGTGTGTGTGTTTTTTTTTCTTTCAAATTTTGGAAATTAAAAAAAAAATCATTTTCTTGATAATGTCGGCATTCAAGGTGAAGTAACTTTGGGAGAGAATTTGAAGTGAGCTGCTCTTTTGTACTTGCAGCATCTTCACCCTACTGTCCTGAGCTGCACTTCCCATGTTGAACACTAGAGGGAGTCGTCAGCATCTTGCAAAAGGACACCTGCAGAAGCGTGTTCTGGATTCCAGCGTGTCTGTGTGGATTCTGGACGACACAGGTAGACGGAAGTCTTCAGACAGACTGACAAAAAAAGGGGCAGGAGTTCTGGCAATGCTTGTAAACAGATGATGCAATTCTGGACATGTGACTGTGAAGAAGCACCTCTTCACCCTCGATGTTTTGTTTTGAATTCCACATTTTCCTCCTCTAATTGTTGAGTCAAGTGCATGAGTCAAGATGTCAGTTTATACATGTTCACCTCCCTTCCTCATGTCTGAGTCGCTCACTCTGTCCAGTGGTTTGGATTTCATGAGCATCGTGCTCCTCTCTCCTCCAGGTTCTGGTCAGGAACATCTTTCAACATGTCGGAGGATAAACTACTTCCTTCACAAAATATGTTACTAATTATCAGCACATCCAGCTTTGTTGGACTAGCGGCTTTTGGCCACTAACCAGCAACACTCCAGGCCAGCAGTCGGATTCCGACTGTGGTCTGCTGAGCTATTTTGAGTTCCTCAAATGCAGCATTTAATTTTTAGCTTGCTGCCCTCAAGTGGCCACATGGAGTGAGTTACTGCACAAAAAAAGTAACGACGGCCATGTACTCAGCTCTGTCACATTCAGAAGCAACACATGAGCTTGTCAAGTCTTTAATCCCCCAGCCATACTTTTCCCTCCCACTCCCCCGTCCCCACCTCCGCTGTGAATGCCACAGCCTCTCACCCCTCAGTCCAGATTTAGACCAGAGTCTGTCCCAGTCAGCCGGACCCAGCTGTCTGAGGCCTCCCTCTGGTTCACAGATTTCCTCGTCAGTTTCCTCTTACATGGTCCAGTTCCCTCTCTTGCTCTTCTTCAGCACGCCTGGACTACTTCATTTTCAGCACCTCTTCATTTGACATGGTGACGGAGCCTTGCTCAGTGCTCTGGTGGACAGAGTTTTGTTGTCTTTGATGCCCAGGACTCTGCCGGTCACCGTGGCTCTGCAGAGGGAGACCTCGCACTGTTCCTCTTCACTCATGGAGCCTTATGCAGAGGTACGACAAGTTATTGCACACTGTCACCCCCCCCACGACACCTCTGTAAATATATGTTTAAATATGGCTTTGTAAGTTTGAAGGTGCAATGAAAAAACAAAACAAAAAAACACCAGAGTTGGTGTTACACTGTAGGCCCAGAGTGCTGCTTCTTGGCTTTTTTAAAGAAGCACAAAATGTTGACGTCACTGAACTCCAGACTGTAGATAAAGTACACAAAGCAGAGCCAAAAAGGTATGTGTTGCAATGGGTTTTTCTTTTCTTTTCTTTTTTTTTTTTTTGGCAACAATGGTCTTTTGTATGATGCTTCATTTGTTACTTTTCCATTTGTAATTTGGTTTTCATCTCTTCGATCTTTCAAATCTCGGCTTTCATCAGCAGAGTGTGTGCAGTTTGCTGTTATGAAGCATTCGTGTTTGTGGGTTAACACATTTGCAAGGAGGAAAGACATCAGCAATGATTTTAAGGAAGCAATTGTTGCCATACGTCAGTCTGGAAAGGGTTATAAGGTCATTTCCAAACAAAGCAGGTTAAATAATTTAAAAGTGGCAGCTCATGGATTGTTTCCTCCTTTCGATGCCAGTGACCACGTCCATTTCTCTTAGACCTTTCAGAAGCCACGACTGGAGTTTCTTGCAGCATCTTGACTTTTATCAGAACCTCATCTAACTGCTTCTATTTACAGGTTCCCTTGTTTGAATTTGATGACTACGATGAGGAGGATGTTCTCTCTGCAAAGAGTAAAGGTAAAGAGGAGAGTGTAAGGCTTTTGTGTGTGTTTTACATTTGCAGTTTGTGCTATTTGTTGCAAGTATTTGGTCTGAATATGTCAAAGTAGGATGTATGAAAGAACCTGTAAAAGCAGCTCTGTTAACATCTTTTTGTGATTGCACTAGTTTTTCTACTGTTCCCCTCCACCAAAGTTAGACTACAGCTCAGCATGTTTGTTAATATGGCATTAATTTTTATGGCCGAGATGTAACTGTAGAAGGGCTTATAGAGGTTTGTGTGTGTGTGTGTGTGTGGAGTGGGGTGAGGGCTTGGGGGGATTGCAGCTTCTCAGACAGCGGTGATGGAGGAGACGGTGTCCTCTGGCCAACTCAAAGGTCATGTTTTTCTCTGGTTGATAACAACTGAGTCGTTACTGTGGTCCGACTAAACCCTCACAGATATGACACTGACGGTTCAATAAACCTCACCATGTAGAAAGTGATATTTCCAGCTGCATCCATTCATGGTTGTTAGGTTTTTACACACTTCATGTTAATATGAAAAAATTATCATGATGTAACAACCTGTTGTGATAAAACTGGCACTTTTTAAGGATTTTACTCATATCCATCACTTGATTTATTGATTTGGTGTCCATGGCAATGATGGCGAGCACACTATGGCATTCTATCGGTTCCTCAGCTGTTCCTGAACGTTGCCATAATGACCATCAATGTGTCTGAAATGCCTGCATTTTAAAATGAGACAGGGTGTCTGCAGGTTGTTTTTGATGATTGTTTACGTTGCTTTTGTTTGTAGGTGCGTATACATATGCAGTACACCCTATGGCGCCCCCTGCAGGTGCAGATCCAGATACCTTTTTTTATATGAACTTCATGAAGAGTCACTCCTGCTACGATGCCATCCCCAAGAGCTCCAAACTGGTCATCTTTGACACAACATTACAGGTACCTTTTTCTTTTTTATATCCCAACCTCCACCAAAGCCTAAACTCTAGTAAAAAAACTGCATTTGACCAAGTGTGTGTCATTTTTCCAGGTGAAAAAGGCTTTCTTTGCCCTGGTGGCGAATGGCGTGAGGGCGGCACCACTTTGGGACAACAAGCTGCAGTGTTTTGTTGGTGAGCTGAACTCAACTAAAATTATGTCTGAAGTCATAGAAGGCCTCTTTTTAAAAAAAAAAAAAAAAAAAAAGACTTTGCTAAATTTTTTGTAGCATCATTAACCATTTCTCTTACTTTGTTGCATTACGACCTCAATAATTATGCACCATGCATCATCCCGTCGGCATCCCATCAAAACCATCCATCCACCCCACTCTCCATCCATTTTCTCTTGTTGAGCCAGTATTAATTTACCCACTTTCTAACACTCTGTGGAGGGAACACCATGGTGTTTCCAAGTCAAGAGAGATGTAATCTTTCCAGATGGGTAGACCTCAGGACAGAAAACCTCCCTTGTTTGGAATTGTTCAGATCAGATTCCCAATCCATGACGCAGAGAAATGACTGTCCTTTGAGCCCCACATCATTTTCCCTTCAGAGGGAGGTCATTTTAGCAGCTTGTAAATTAATACTTTTGCTCAGCTCTCTTGTCAACCTCAATAGGCAGTCATAATCATTCTCCTGTTCTGTTCTACCTTTACTCGTGAAAGGAACCCCAGCATACTCAAACTCCTCTGCTTGACTCAATAAATCATTTCCAGAACAGAGATGATCTACCATCTCCAAAAGGAGGACCATAGTCTCAAATAGTCCCAGACTTGTATGTTCTTATTCTTGAGAAGGAAATGGCTGTTTATGAAATATATGTAAAAAAAAAAAAAAAAACGCTAATCAAGGGCAGTCCTGGAGGAATCAGACATCCACCAGAGAGTTTCTGACTTTAAGAAAGAAACAGGAAAACCTGTTTGAAGTTCACCAACTGCCCTTTAAAGACTACACAAACATATCAAATGGGGTACTCGAGTCTGGACTACAACCTTTTTGATATTTAACAAACACAGCATGTGACACAACCCAACCACACAGTGAAGGATGTTGGTGGCAGCCTCATAATGCGGGGATGCGCTTCAGTGACAGGAAATAAAATGTCCAAAGCAATTATGGAAGGGGCTATGTTGGGCCGATTCTTGAGTTAAAACCAGTTTCAGTCTTACAGAGAAATGAGACTGGGATGTTCAGCCTTCAGAGTACCCATTACCATCCTTCTAAAATGGTTTATTGGGATAGATAGAAATGTCTTGAAATTATCTAATCAAAAATCCAGGTTTGAATGATTTTTTTTTTCAGAATTAAGCAGTGGTCAGTGTTTTTGTGTTGATCATTTTATACACAGATTTAAAAAAAAAAAATTAATTCCAGATCATAATGCAGAAATACAAGGAAACAAGTAAAGAGAGCAAAACAGATGCACCATTTAGATGTTGATTCAATTTTTTTTAAATTTACTTGCTGCATTGAATATGAACACACAGTTGAGATGTTCAGTGTATCTGGATGGTGACGTTTCAGTCTGACTCTGTCTTTGAGCCAACTTAAACAATTTAACTGATGGTTCAGTAGAAATTCAGGAGTCAAGAATAGTTAAATTATATTAAAATGATAAAATGCAATCCTCATTTGCACTGTAAACAGAGGTTTGGCTCCACAAGCCAGCGTTTGGCCTGCACCTAGTTCATGTTTCCTCTGCAGCTTCATGTGCTTGTGAGGAAAGCAGGTCAGCAGTAAGTCTCAGTGTTGTGTTACAAACAGGATGACACTCACAGCGACACCTTTAATTAAAACGACAACGGTTTTAAAAATGCATGTGGACGGTGTTCACCGGCACCTGAGAGCTAACCTGACAAATGTAGGTTTAAGTGTGCTTTGTGTCTGAGTTTCCCTCAAAGATAAGGTTTTTTATGACATACATATGACAAATGTTTTATAATCTTACAATCAATCTTTTATTGAGTCTTAACTTATTGAGTCTTAATAATACTTTTTGGGAAATAATGTATTATTTGTCCTGTACTTTACATTTTTGAAAGTCCAAATCAATAAATCTTGTTGGAACACATGAATATGCAGTTTAACCTTCCAAGAATAAAAGAAAAGGTTTTTATTTCCAGATTCTGGTCTTTGTCCGGTTTTCCTGCAGCTCCCACAGCTGGATGTGTTATAATAAAATTTTAGTGAAATTATTTTAGCAATGAGCCATAATTTTCTCATGCAACACTTATGGGAAGTCAGAGTAGGACCTCATTCCTCCTACAAATGTTCTGTACATCTGCACAGACCACATCAGCAGAATGAGGGTTTCTTAATTCCACCATGATGCTGTGTAGATTTACTCTGAATAAGGACAAAGAAAGATTGAGGCCACTGATATCCAGACAGTTTCCCTGACATTATTTTCTGGTCTTCTTTTGATCAATTTCCTCAGTCTGCATAACGTTTCTCTGAGGGGCTCACATTTGTGTGTGCAGGTATGCTGACCATCACGGACTTTATCAACATTCTCCATCGTTACTACAAGTCTCCTCTGGTGAGCTCTACTAATGAATCATTTTGCTGTCAAATTAAAATGACAGTGAGACAATAAAACATCATGTCAGGTGTCTGCTCAGAACGATCCGTGGCTGTCTGATGTGGGATGTTTGATTTGTCTGCAGGTTCAAATCTACGAGTTGGAAGAACACAAGATAGAGACGTGGAGAGGTCTGAACCACACAACGTCTGTCGCTGAGTTTTTCATTGATGAAACATTTGAATTTCCTTAAAAAATCTGGTTCAGAATGATTCAGGTTGAGTTTCTAACTTGTGTTTTTCTCCCTCTGTGCAGAAATCTACTTACAATACTCGATTAACAGACTCATCAGCATCACACCTGAATCCAGGTGAAGACAGACTTCAAATTTAAAGTTAGAGCTACAGATGGTCATTAGTTCCCTTGAATCCACCGGCTACTTGTGTATACGCAGTTTTGAGTGAGAACAGAAGATACTGTTGTAAATCCACATCTATCTGTTTTTTTCTTAAAATCGACCCAAATCATACAATCACTTATTCTATGTAATATGGGTAAATACAGACTCCTAATATCAGCCCTGTTCACTGCTTTGTCTCTTCAGTCTCTTTGATGCCATCTACTCCCTGTTAAAGAATAAAATCCACCGACTGCCAGTCATCGACCCAGCATCAGGAAATGTCCTCCACATCCTCACTCACAAGCGCATCCTCAAATTCCTGCACATCTTTGTAAGCATACACAATACTCATTTTGTCTGTTTTAACTTCTAATAATGTCCACTCTTCATCAGACAGTCATGATGTCTGCTCCCCCAGGGATCCATGATCCCTAAACCCAGGTTCCTCCAGAAGCGGATCAGCGAGGTGCCAATCGGTACCTTTAAGCAGATCGCAACAGTCCAGGAATCTGCATCTGTATACGAAGCTCTCTCCATTTTTGTTGAGAGAAGAGTGTCGGCGCTGCCTGTGGTCAACGAGGAAGGTAGTCCAAACTCTTGAATTCACGCTGCACTTCAGATCATCTCAGATCTTCTCATCTTGCACCTGATTGTAGAAGTTAGATTAAGTGATGCATCACTCTGGTTAAAAAGAGCCTTACTGAGCCTGGAGAAGGGGTTCAACTCAATATCACACTAAAAACTCAGTGACGGCCTCTGTGAATTTGGAGCAGAAAGGACATTGTGTTTTCTGCGTATCCTCAGTTTTGTTGAACACAGAAGAAACTTCTTGACTGAGCAGTGACGGCATCTGCACATTTTTTATTTCTCTAGGTAAAGTGGTGGCACTGTACTCCAGGTTTGATGTTATTGTAAGTATAATTTGTGATTACTTCACTCTTTTTGAGTAAAATTTAATAGAAAATGGTCAAATTATAAAATATACAATTTATTTTGTATAGCACATTATAAGACAACAAAGATTGATCAAAGAGCTTCAAAAAGTAAAGCTCTTCATTTGTGAAGGGATTTTTTTCCCCACATTTTCTGCATTTTGACTTCGTTTTGATTCAATATGTGAAAGCACCCTTTTTGTGCTTGATTTCACATATGTGATGCATACCTTTCTGAAACTTCTGCACTACCCCCAGATTTAAAACATTTAAAAAAAAAGATTTATACAATTAGAAAAATTCTAAAACATAAATACAAACTATAGACACAAATCAAATAACCCAATGTATTCTTGAGATGCAAAAAAAAAAAAAAAAAAAGAAGTATAAATTAGAAAACTCTAAAAAAACAGAATTGGGAGTGTTTTAATTTCATTATACAGTAAACAGTTCTGAATTTAATTTTTTTAGACTCAGAACCCATTAAGGGCTGGACTTCATTCATAGCGATGCTGAGTAAAAATTTGAAGTAATCAAGCAAAAGATATAAAGAACATCTTTTATTTTTCTCAATTTGTCTTTAAGAATCTTGCTGCCCAGAAAAACTACAACAACTTGAACATGACTATGCGGGAGGCCATTGCATCCAGATGCTGCTGGGTGGAGGGAGTGCTCAAGTGTTACCCTCATGAAACGCTGGAAACCATCATCGATCGCATTGCAAAAGCTGAGGTAGCTCACATCTCTAATGCAGCCTGACTGTGGGAGGTTTATTGTGTCAGTTCCAGTTGGATTGATAAAAGGTGGGAAGACAGCTTATGGAGCAGTAAAAGGTGCAAAATTCAAATCACGAGTAGACAGCTGAAACCATGTTCTTGATAAAGGCAGCTGCTGGTAGACAAACATAAAAGAAATGGAAGATCTCCATATTCTCCTGTTTCAAATTTCTCATTTCTGTCATCAGATACCTGCAGTCTGTCCAATGGGCAGAAGAGGGGAAAATGTGACCTTTTTAATAATAATAGTAATAATAATGCACTTTATTTTTAGACCCCTACAAAAAACTCAGGGTCACATTATAAGGTAAAAAAAAAAACAAAAAAACTAACTTACAGAGTCTAAAAAAAAAACTTAGAAAAAGGCTGTTGCATCTGAGACTAGTGGAAAATAGGTGAAACGGATCTTAAAGAACCGAGCATAAGAGTAACAATCTGGATAAAGAGCATAAACAGGGGTTGGGGGAGTGGGGGGGGGGGGGGGGGGGGGGGGGGGGGGGGGGGGGGGGGTTGTTTAAAAGTATCAGTTTCAAGAGGATTTGCAGAACTTAAACAGAGCATTTTCGCCATCTGATGGGCATAAACATGTACTGATTTCTCCATTTGTTTCCTAGGGGTTCAAAATATTCATTAAAAATCAATATCTCAAAAACTATGAGCTTTTGAGACCAAAACTGATTCCAGTTGAATCCCAGAGCAACTGAATTTTCTAATACCTGAATGGCAGAAATAGCTGAAACTATGAGGGATTAATTAGATGCCAAAAAGTGGTGGAAGATAGAAAGACGATCTCAGTAGTGTGAATGCTGAAATTATTGATCATAACTGCAAACATTTATTACCTCACTATAGATGGCTCATCTTGTCAGTGAGGACTGATTGAAGCACAATAACCAAATCTTGCTGTATTTCCTTACCAGGTACATCGGCTGGTGTTGGTCGACAATGACGATGTGGTGAGAGGAATCGTTTCTCTGTCGGACCTTCTACAAGCCCTGGTTCTCACCCCTGCAGGTATTGACGCTCTGTACTCCTAACGACAACCCTTCCATCCATCCATCCCCTCCTCCTTCAGTCCCACCCATCCACCTGTCTGCCTTCCAATCCTCGCAAGCTTCCTGCTGCCTATGCTGAATTTTTCATCTTCCTGATGGCTGCAAGGGTCTTTCTTCTCATCTCTCCAACCCTGGCATGCTCATGCCTCCATAAAATCTCCTCTTAATCCTTTCAGCTGTCCTCTTGATTACCTGCCAAGAATGGTTATTACAGACCCATATCCCTGAAATGGCCTGCTCCTACAAAAACAACCTTCTTTTTCTTAAATCTTCTACCCCACCACTTCATAGATCTTTTTTGGGACTCTTCTTTGAGCTTATCAACTTCTTTCTTCCAACTTTATCATTCTCATCTGAAGAGTCAAATAAAAACCTGCAGACATCAGGGGCAAAACTCAACAAAAGCTTCAAAAACAAAAACTTTCTTGCATAGCAGTCTGATACTTTGTCCTCCACTCAAACAAGATCTGTTGATTCCTGCACTTCTACCAGTTTCCTGTCGTTCCACCATGCAGCCAAGAGAATCCTCTGAACTTCTCCCCCAAATCAGCCTCTTCAGTCTGGCATCACCCCCTTCATATCTTTTCCCCAACGTCCCACTGTACTTCATCAGCCAGTGACATCATGCTGAACTTCCTCCGCTGAAACCACGAGAACCTGCCAGGTAGGGAGCACATCCAAGCTGCCGGTGCCTGATTGTCTAAGTTTGCATCTTCAGTTTTCCTCAAAGCACCAAGACTTTACTGCTGCGTGTTGTGATCCTCCGAAAAAGATACTTACAGGAGAACTAGCATCCATGTAATTGGCGGTTGCTTTTATTACGCCTAGACAAAATTCTAATTGAGAAAAAAAAACAATCATTTATCCCCAGAGGGTAATTCAGCACAAATGGAATGAAAAACTGAATGTCAGATTTTTCTTTCTTTTTCTAGCTTTATTGTAAGTTTTATTCCAGTGTGCTACCTCAGCCACCCACCTCCGATTGAAGAGCCTGCTCTTAGTTCTTCATTTTCGCATTAATGTGTGAGTGTCGCATTAATGATTTGAGTGCAGAAAGAGTTCTCATTGATGTGAGGATGACATGAATGCATGTTAGAGAAAGTTCTAGTTGATTCCTATCCTGACATTCCTCTCCTTACACATGTGAACACATGTGTCTGTATTCTATGTCCTAAGATTAGATTGACTGGCTTTATACTGTGGCAAGCCCATTACAATAAATTTGTTTTCTACACAAATGTTCCATAAACCACGACCTGGACATCTTCTAACTTGTATTTATCAGAAATGTGCAATGTGCTTAAGTTGATAACACAATTATAACTTCTTGTGTCTTTGCTGAACATGCATTAAACGCTCACAGTGCTGGAAACCAATAACTAATTACATAAAGAAAAGCTAACTGGAGTCAGTAGTTTGCACACATGAAGTCCAGTTAATGAAATGTATCTGGAGGTATGGCTTGGAGCTACTTTGACTGGTACATCTAAACATATTAACTTATGAGGTCAGTAAAAGCATCCTCTCACTTGAGCTATGTCTCACAAGAAGGAAACCTTTTAATATCTACAATCAAGAGTAATTAATCTGCAGGATACTGAAAAGGGATTCCAAGAAATTTCCAAGTCTTTAGGCATTCATCAGCATCCATCATCCAGAGTTAGACAAATTGTCTGTAAATGGAGACAATTTAGTGCTGTGGCTACATTTGTTTGAAGTGGACATCCAGCCAAGATGACTCCAAAGGCACAAAAAAACCTCCATCCATCCATCCATCCATCCATCCATCCATCCATCCATCCATCCATCCATCCATCCATCCATCCATCCATCCATGCATCCATGCATTTATTTCTGCTTATCTGTTTTCGTCACAGCGGCAGCAGCCTAAGCACATACCTAATACCTAAGTTTATCAAAATAACCTACAGGATAATGTCATGATGGCTGTGAATGAGCTGAGGTTTAAGAGAATTTGGGTGATGCAGCAGCACAATGACCTAAAGTGTTGAAGTAGTTCCTCCACAAAATGACTTCAGAATAAAGAAAATCTAGCTTTTGGAGTGGCCTAGTCATGCAGACCCTAAAGGCACAGAGACGCCGTGGATGCTGTGAGCTCAATAGAGCTGGTCACATCTGATGATGGCTGAACTGAAGCAGAATGACCCAAAGTTTGTGCTGAATATTATGCAGGTTTTATCTCAAGCCTCTTGCTTGAAGTCAGTCCTACCAAAAGAAGCAGCAACAAACTTTAAATTCCAGGGGCTAACTTAACTTTTGCTTCACCACTGCAAATATTCAGTCTCCATTAAAGGTCCAATAAATTCCAGTGGTTTGAGTGTTATCAGCTTAAGCACATTTTTGTCATTTGTGACTTAGACATTTATATCATATTTTATGGCAAATTAATAAAGAAAATCAAGTGCTTCCCGTACTTTTTTTTTGCCACAGTATGTAGCTGAGTGACTTTCTGTTACTCCGAAAGCTTTTTGTTTTTTTTTGACATCACATGCATTTCTAAATTTCTTGTACATAGTATTGTTTTTATCAATGATGTAAAAGTTGTATTTTTGTTGTTTTAGAAAGAGATCCCAAACATCCAACTAGTGTCTGTTCCGATGGTTTTAGACATATTACATAACTTTAGAAACATAAAAGACAGCATGGTGGTATTTTTTTTCAATGAGTTTATGCAGTGTCAAATTGATTTCTACCCAGAGTTGTAATAGTTTTTGACAACAATCTTGTATTGGTGACTGAAGAGTTAGTTTGCTACTTGGTCTTCTCCAGCACATCATAAAGACTCACTAAGGTGAATGTCTAGACCCATCATCTTGGAATATTTCCATGCCTTAAGGAATAAAGAATCTACTGATGCTGGTCATTTCTAATCATAAAGTATGAGATGACTACGTGTTGGATATGGCTGTAACTGACCTGTTACACATTTTCCCATGAGGGTTGGTTGCTTGCTCAGACCAAAGCTTTGGCGTAGAACGATGACTACTTGTATAGTTGTTTTCTTTAACACAAGCCAGGCCTGTGTTACAGCTCTTTGTCCTCCTGAACCCACATCATACCAGATTTACCTGAATAAAAGTACTGTATATTTTCATCACAAAGACGTAATGTCAATAACTGAACACCATAGTGCTAACAAGTTTTTCTGGTCCTTCTGATATGATGCAAGTGATGCTTTGAGTTTCAATCTCTATATAGAAATCTGCAAGTCTGCATGCTTTTGTGTTTGTCTTTTGTCTACAAACATGCAAATCCTAAATAGATCATCTATCTGTTTAAAAGGCATTTGAACATTTTAATTTATTTGACTTCTACCTGCATTGCAGAGAAAAGTTGAAATGGATAAAACCAATCGATATGCCCATAAACTTTTGCAAACTTGTTGCGTCAAAAATCTCAAACTGAAATCTTAAAAGTATTCAGATTCTTTTCAGTGCCTTTTATTTGTGGTTGCATTTTTTTCTGGTTGCCTTAGTCATGTGTGGAGCACATTAAATGCATTGCAGTGCCCAGTGCACCACTTAATTGCATCCTTCATTGATTTCTTTGCCACATTTGAGGTTTTGCTGTGAACACGAGAGCAGGGAATATTGTCACAAACCTTTCATGGAAATACAAGAACTCTGTAAATATGCTTTAAATGTTCACCTGTAGCAAGTTGAACTGCCCAGACAGCTTAGACAGAGTTTGAGAAAGTCCCACAAATGTTTGGTCAGTGTAAAAACATCTGAAGTTCAAGTACTTTCAGACAGCAAAGTGCATGTATCGAGTTACAGATAAAAAACAAGAAGCTTTAAATGCTCACTGGAGTTCAAGTTTGATCTTGAAGTTTAGATCTCCTTTCATAAAGTGGAGAACTTAGAAAACAGCAAATAGTCTCTTCAACAGAACTTTTGAACCTGCTAGAATGATCTCAATTCTCAAATTCATCAGGTCTTTATATCCAGTAGGTGAACTGAGAGATGTATAAGAAATAAATGAATGTATAATGTGTGTATGTGTGTTATATCTATCTATCTATCTATCTATCTATCTATCTATCTATCTATCTATCTATCTATCTATCTATCTATCTAT
>JAOWBL010020638.1:0-11242 GCA_028564865.1 Zenarchopterus dispar
AAATCTGGCAAAACCGGAGTACCACGTATATATGCATTTTGATCTTGAAAAAAAAAGGCTTATTTATATATTTTACTTTGGGTGTCCATGGGTGTGCGAGTGTATCCTCCACCAGCCCTCTTGACAGTATACCATGTTTTATTGACCCCTAAGTAGAGAAAAACCTGTTTCTGTCAAAAAAGAACTAAAATCATCAGAAGTGGGACATGAAAGAGCAAAAATGAAAAGACAAGACAGTGATGGGTGCAGCTTGGTGACTGTGTTGTAGTCTGTGTGAGTGAGTGAGTAACATGTAGTGTTAGAATAAAAGGGTAGATATACATTTTAACATAGAACAAAAAGATATATACAAACGCAAGGACAGACAAATGGGAGGAGCCTTCCTGTATTTAGTTTTATAATTGTGTGTGTAATGTGGGTGGGATCCGTGTAGGCGTATAAGTATATTTAAACTTCTATGGGAATGGGAGGTTTAGATATATATTCATTGCATGAAAGTACCATGTACATGCTGTCTATGAGTAAACATATACATAGTGTATATTTAAATGCTCTTATGTATTTAAATATACCAATATGAAGTCATATACATCCAGTTGATTATACAGTCAACTATACAGACATAACTATATATCCATTTGTGAATATATACGTATTAATTAATGTGAAAAAAAAATTCTGCAGTCATCAATAAAGACAAGCAAATTTGAAAACACCTATTTGAAAGTACATCCACACCTAGGTTTGTCATCTATTTAGATATGATGTATTGTGTGGCATGTACCATGTCACAATTCATGGTTAGCACACTCAGTGTAAAATATATACACTCATATATACATGTGCTCAAATATATTTTATACACACACACACACACACACACACACACACAAGTCCTTTTTATTATCAGTGTCATGCTATCACACAGGTGTAAAACACAGCACAATCGACATGTAACCATGAAGTTCCCTTAAAGGGTTTAAATATATGATACACATAAAAATCTAGCAAGTTTAATACCCCATGTTCTGTCTGGAGGGTCCAGCCTTTTTCCTCTTTAATTTGATCTTTTCTGGGAAATGAAGTGACCATTTTTTTTTCTCTTTTTTTTGTAAAGTCTCCTCCTCGGGGAAATTGTGTTTAGTATTATCGGTGGGAGATACACGAGCTCAGTCAGCCAGAACAAACAATTATTATACAAAGGGCAGAGGAGGTGTGTCTGGATAAAAAAAAGGCCCTCTTGCTTATAAAGCTGAACAAAAGAGAAAAAAAAGTAATAAAATGTGGATAACTCATTATTGAATGGTGAGAAAAAGAAAAAGCTGTTCCCGACTCAATAATGTGTATGAATATTTCAGCTCTTTTATTATCTTTATCACCTTGTGCGTGGTTGTACTTCAACAGTTATTATATTTTTTGGATATCCAGACTGACAGCGAGAAAACAAGGTGACTAAAGAGAAGCCACATAACTGAACACAGCAGTGTGCTTCTTCTTCTCCTCTTATGTGCTCTGAGAAAGCTTCCTGCCTGCTGCAATGGAGTGAAAAAACCCAGAGACGAGCCATGTTGCTGTTATAGGAAGAAAAAAAAAACTGTTAAAAAAGAATAAAATTCAGCTTTGTTTATCCACTTGTCTGATAGTCTATTTAGATTCATAAAGTGGGTACATTTTGTTATTTTTGTACCAATCTTCCCATAAATCAATGCACTCACTCTGGAACAAAAAGCTTTTCACAAGTGTGATTGGAGAAAATATATCAAATTACTCTTCATGTTTTTTCCTTTGTGAGTGATATGAAATTATTTTTCTTGTTTGCTGGCTCTCCATGCTGATCTTTCTTTCTCTCAGTTCTCTTCTCATCCCAACCGGTCAAAGAATTTGGCTACTTTCCCTGTTTCTGTTGGCGCTTTCTTCGATCAATAAGTATTTTTCTTCTCCCAGCTGTTATAAAGCTCTGCTCAAGGGGGAGTTGTTTGGTTCCTCATTATAATGCTCTGCTGCTATGACCTCAGAATGAGAAATGTCCAACAGTGACTATGAGTGAGTTTTTTGAATAAAAATGAATTGAGCAGTATTTCCAACAAGGCCAGACCAGAAAATTAACTCACAAAAATAAGCACTTTATCTATTTATATTAAAGCAGTGGATTCCAAAACCGCAATGACTGCCAAACTGAGGTAAAACTTAATTAGAGTCTTGGTGCATTAGTAGAAAAATATTGAAAAACAATCTGTGAACAGCTCAAAGTCTGTTTGCTGTTTTAATTTGGCTTGTAAAGCTATGAGCTGAAGTGCTGGGTTTAACACTTTTAATACTTCTTCCTGTGAATTATATCACTTTCTATTGTACAAACAGATGACCATAGTTGGGTTAAATTACTTTTCAAAGAAGCTTGTTACCTTGCATTTTATTTAGGGTCATTTTATAGTATGCAATACTCTGACCAGAAGTGAGAAGGGCAAATATTCATCTTTGACTGCTATACCCAAGTTACCTCCATTATACCACCTAGATCTGAATTTCCATCAGTCCCAAATTCCAAACAAAATCAATGCAATTATCCTAGTTATGTGTCCCATCTCTCTCCTTTTTCACAAGACGTTAAAGCTGCGCTGTCTTGGGCACTTGAAGATATGCCACTGTCTCCTTTTTAACTAAAAAATGAAGGTGTCGCACCACTTCCGCTACTTCAACAATATGTCAATCATTAAGTGCTCAAAGTGTACACAATTTTCAGATCATCTTGAGTTCACTGTTCTGGTACTTTGTGAAGACATGCTCATCAGTTACAATGCACTTATGTATTGAAAAAGCTGTGTAAGAGTGCAAGTAAGCAATCTGGATTACAGCCAGTGTGATATGTGCGCTGCAAAAACCAATATCCTACTGGAGTTTATTACAATTGTTTTCATGATTCCCAGAAGTTGTCCAGACTAGTGTAGCACCGGCCTTTAAAAGTATTATTCATTAGAAAGGACAAAAATAAAAGAATCCAATAGAGACAGCAGACAAGAGGGCATGCCTAGGCTGGCGACTACCATGCTGAGACTAACAATCGATGGCATTTTCTGTGGACTACAATGGAGAGAGAAATTAGTTTAATATTCCTAAACCTAGTCAAAGGGTCTTATTTTAAGCAAAAATAATTTTACTTGTGAGGTAAGAACAGTTTTCTTGACTAGAATTCTTAAAACGGGCTAAAAAGTCCCGCCACAAAAAAAAAAAAAAAAAAAAAAAAAAAAGCCCCCCTTTTCTTGAAGGGGGGCTTTTTTTAAAAACCTTTTTTAGAAATTAGTTTTCGCAGTGGTGATCTCTGATGGGATGGGTTTGCCGTAGTGCCTATGTGGTGGAGAGCTTACACTTCTGGGAAGGCACAATCAATGCTGACAAGTACATCAAGGTTTTAGAGCAACACATTTAGTCCTACAGACAATGTCTCTCACAGGGGAAGATCTTGCATATTTTTTTCAATTCAGTTCAGTTTTATTTATATAGCACCAATTCACAACAAAAGTCGCCTCGAGGCGCTTCACACTGTAGGGTAAAGATAAAACAGTGCTACAAGGAAAATCCCAACAATCCAATGATCCCCTATGAGCAAGCACTTGGCAACCATGGGAAGGAAAAACTCCCTTTTCACATATATTTCAGCAAGATAACCAGCAACGAGCTTGCTATTTTCCTACAGCTTTAGAGAAACTCTAACTGTTTCTTAGCTGTTACACCATATGGTGGTAACCTTTGCTTGCAGGTACTTCTTCACATTTTAAGTAGAGCTCTTCACAATCAGACACTTTTTTTATCACCTAGGAACAATGTGCTTTGTTTTTCTTTCTTTGACAATGTTCATATTGTTTTCACCTTCAGATTCAAAATCATTTAAATTATTGTCAGAAAAACAACCCTCTTTGCCAGCTTTCTAAGCTACAGACACAATTCTTAGGTATTAAAAACTTCCACCCACATGAAAGCAGAAACAGTTTGAAGCATATGAACTTTTTTTAGTTCTTGTCCCAAGTGGCACTAAAAGGAACATGGGCATAAAGTAACAGATTGCTGTAATCGGTAAACTGTAAAAACTCATGTCCCAAGGAAAATGTAAATCTATGTGGTAATGAATTTTAAATGTACACATTTAAGTCTACAGTAAGTGTTTTTTTTAAAGTATTTGTTCTCCCATTTTACTAGTTGTGGAGCACACATGACATGCTTTAACTTTTTGACAGCTGTAATCACCAATATTCATGTGAAATTATGTATTGTACTTCAGTCCTGGCGGTACGACAATGCCTCGTTTATTTAAGGACCCAGAGAGAATAATGCAAATTATATTTAAAGCCTTTAACAATGACAACCATCATTCTAAAAACCATTTAGTGCCCTTTACCAAACAATGTTTGATAATTCACAATCTCTTTTATATCCTGCTTTTATAAAGCAGTTTAGTTATTTATTCACTTTCATTGTGTGGATTTGAATAACACTTTGTATCTCTGCTTTTATGTGTTCTGTTTATAAATTCTCACTTACTTGTGTGCTTCTTTTTATCTTCAAATACATTTTCACGGACAAAAAATATTTCTATTTTTCAGGAAAAATGCATGACGGATGCTTCAGATGGATGCTGACTTAACAGTTAAAACCAGTGAGCCAATGTGAGAGATCGCTCATGGAAATATACAACAGTGACACATACTGTCTGGCTGACAAAGGACACACTACACACTACACACACACACACACACACACACACACACACACACACACACACACACACACACACACACATCCTTCAGAGTGTTTACTTGCTTTCTGTCCTTGTCTTTGTTTTTTTTTTGTCAAATCTTTTCATGAAGCTTCTGAGGAGACTACATCAATAACGTGCATGGATACTGGTAATACGGTACACCTGCATCCAGTGTTAGAAGACTACTTTAAAAATACACAAAGGCAAACCCAGAGAGTATTCTGCTTAAAACAATCCCTTTGCTTTCAACCAAATATTACAATACAGAGATGCATTCACAAGTGCCTCTTGTGTGTGTGTGTGTGTGTGTGTGTGTGTGTGTGTGTGTGTGTGTGTGTGTGTGTGTGTGTGTGTGTGTGTGTGAAACTTATATCTAGAGTAACTACCAACTGAAAAACCTTAAAATAACACAACTTTGCCACTTTGCTTGGGGCCAACTAAGACTGTAAATAGGTCATTTAGTGAGTGGTTCAGATTTTTAGGACACTGTGACATCACAAACTCAGATCAGAGGAGAGTTATTCAGCTTCCCCATCTTCATATTCATGTGGTTTTCCTTCTTGTTGCAGTTACAACAACTTTATAACTGGAAAAGTCAAAACCGTAATACTGATTTCAAACAAGCCACAAAGCTTCCAAAGATGAGATAGAGTGTAGTCAGATAGTAACTCCACTCCCTAAAAACAGCTGCACAAGAAACTCTTGAGATTGAACTGGAGAAAGGTATTATACTTTTATTATCTGGTGCAACTGACTGTATTAAGGCAGGAAAAACCCCAGCACATGACGATCTCCTAGTTAAAATTTATAAACTAAATTAAAAACATTTGCTAATGCCACTTTTGGAAATATTTATAGACTCCTTTCAAACTGGTGCCTTCCCTGGAGCAGTATTAATCATCCAGGATCCTGAAGGCAGGCAAGCCAAATCATAAATGTGAAAACTGGAAACCTGTCAGTCTTTTAAACACAAACTTGAAAATATCTGTGAGGTTTTAGTGAGAAGAACTGAAGATAATTTAGAGAATAAGGTATTGTCAGAAAATTTTTGAACATTATGTTTAACCAAAAGGGGGGCCAAATATGGCCCTGCTGTTGACAGAGTTGAATGGTTTTGTATTTTTTCGAATTTCTGTAATTGGGTAAGACTGCTATGTAGAGAACCATGTACACAGATTTAGACTATTAATATTTCAAAAACTATGAAAATAAATAGAACATGTAGACTAGGGGACCTCCTGTCCCCCCTGTTGAAAGACTGCCAGGAAAGGGGCTTATACTCCAAAAGATATAATGAACTGATTGGTAATTCCTCAGAAATGACAGTAAATCAGCTCAAGGCCTGTAGAGGAGACCTCCAGAACATCTCCACTGAGGAGTGGGCCTGTACCAAAGCCCAATCACAAACAGTCGCAAAATTTCTGCAATACAACTGGTTAATGTGTACTTCTACGACTCCAGTTAAATTTAATTAATTCAACAGTGCTTCACTAGAAGTTGTGAAAAGTAAAGGGACTTCTGCATTATCTTTAGTGATGTTCTCAAATTAAGAAATTCTGAGAAGTGTATTGAGGATATGTTAGACATAAAAATACATTTAGAACCAAAATCTTTGCTTTCAGGTATCTACGCAGTTAACTGCAAGATAAGAAAGAAACAAGGATAATTTTTAGATATAGGCCTCTTGTTAGAAAAAAAAACAGAACAAAAAACAAGTCATTGCAATGAGATGGAAAGAGATGAGTAGACCAAGGTTAGGTTAGAATTGATAATGAATCTGCCCTAGCAACCAGCCTTTAATGGTCATCTAGAGCCCATTTAAAGATTTTCTGGCAAATGAAGACTCATCCTATAAATTGGAAGAAGCTGGGGATGACTTATAGTGGCCCTCTGCACTTCACTTGGACATGGTGTTTGTGGTTTGGTGTTTGATTATTGAATACCAATGCAACTCAGTTTGCCCACTAATTAATTTTGGGTATTGTATGCATGTGAGTGTGTCAATGGTACACTTTGTTAGATATGTACTTATACCCCCACTTCCCAGATATAATTGTTATCACTCTTGTGTATGTGTTTAAGCTTTTTGTTTGTTTGTTTTGCATTTTGTGTGGTGAGGTTGGTATGTCCAATAGGGACCAAAGCGTTATGTTCTAGTGCTCATGTATGCATGCCAAAATGTTCAGATAACAAGAAAGCTACTGTTGGAGAAGAAAAGAAGGAAATCTAAAATTGAAAAGAGTGCTAATGCACTGAAAACACAGATAATGTATCTCCTTTAAAATTTGACTGTGAAAAAAACAAAAGCTTTATCTTAACCTTGACTAGAGATGGCATCGACACTTCTAAGCTTGGAGACATTTGAGACAGATCATCAGTCAGCAGACATGGGAATCATGATCAGAGAAATCCTTATGCTTGATCATTTTTGGAATAAATGAGTGCTATGTGCTCCGGACCAAAGACAAGAAGGACCGGAGGTTCGGATACCACGGTATGTCATGGTTTAAGTGCAGTGAGGTTTTGGAGAAACATATACTGCATTTAAGATGACATCTTTTTCAGGAAGAGGTGTTGGATGGACCTGCTTGCAGTCCTGATGGAAATGTGCCGGGAATTTTGAAATGAAAAATATAATGATGACACCATCATACTTTGGCACAAAGAAGATATATTTCCAGGAATAATGGGATCAAAAAAAACAAACAAAAAAAACCAAACTATAATAAAACAGGATTATAAACAATTCCAGAAAGTCATTTAAGTGTAGTAAGAAGAAACGTGATGAAAGTCTCACTGTCCCAGCTTGTTTTGGAATGTGTTACAGACTTGAAATTGAGGAATGTATTATTACACATTAAATGAAGATGACGAGACAAAACATGAAATACTTTGAATTCATACTGCCTACACCAAATGAGTTTTCACCTTTCCATGTTGTCCTTTTTCTTTGCAGTTTGGAGTTATACATTAGAAAACTGATTTATTATTTATGTTGGAAACTTCTGACAACAGAACTGTGGGAAATAAACTACAAAAATGCGGCAACCCAAGGGATCTAGTTCAGGCAGACATTGCAAGCAGCTTCTTATGCCTGTTTTGACTCCTCTGCACGATTTATTCCAATTATTCCATCTTATTTAAAGTTTTGTTTCAGGAGCAAGTCTGCCACGTGCCCTCTCACCTGTCAAGCTTGTATTCCCACTTTCTCCCCAGCTTCCAACTGTGGACTCTCATTAGGTTATGTTCATCCCCTCCAATACCTCCATGTCTGCTTAATAAAGAGTGATTGATTAGATTAGAGTCTAAATAGCAAAAACTCACATGTTTAATCATCAAGAAAGCATTTGATGCCTTCACTGCAAGAGCTGACAGACTTAATTGCGTTGTCATCAACAGATTCTTTTGTTTTTCTTCTTTTACCATTAGGTGCAGCAAGAATGCTATTGAAACACAATTGATCACTGTGAGCCTAAAACCAAAAAGGTTAAATGTACCGGACAATGTGTCTCTAAAGCAAATTATCTGAAGTTGTTGTTCTGCTCAACAGCAAACAGGAACAACTCTGCAGTCATCCTAGTTAGAGTATTTCAGAGGACTGAGGGACATAAGCGTATTGGATATTTAAAAGTAAATTCTCTGAACATGATGCAGAATGCAGCTTTGATTTGAGACTTCGGGTCTGCCAGCTTGATTAAGCCACTTCTTCAGCTGCCGTTCTCAACGCATTCTCACATGATGCACTCAGCTTCGTTCATGCAGTATATTTTCCAACACGAGCTGAACTGACTGGATGAAAAAGACACGGGTGACAATTCTGCTTGAGTTTGCTGCAGTAAGAGCAGTTTAACATGTCTACACAAGTACAAGTACTTATATTATCAATTACATTATTTTTTTTGTAATCCTCTAGAGAATTGAGAGTAGGTAAAAGGTGATCTCAGCTGGCCTTGGGATTGAATGAGAGGCCACAAAGTGACAGACTGTAAGTAGAGTGTCCCCATGCCATCAGAATAAATGACGGAGAAAGGTAAATAGTAAGCCGCAGAGTTTTGCTGTAGAATTAGGAGCTGACACAATTACTGTCATTAGTGTGGGAGGGATAAAGTGCTACATTCACGGTCAAACCCTTGTACTGTCGTTTATTCACCGCGAAGCCGCAGCTTTTCTTCTTGTGAGTTAAAGGGGTGCTGAAGCAGATTTGACTTCTCCCACACTTCAAAGCAGAGTAATTTGAAAAGTAAATCACATCACATCATGAATTAAACAATATGAAACATTTCTTGGGAGAGTTTTTAGCAGCAGATGCAGAACATGACTGCAAATGCATGGCCACAGATGGAGAAACACAGGCACATAAAGAGAGGGAGGGAGACAGAGAGGGTAGGAAAAACATAAACACGATAAAAACTAATTAGCTACTCTAATTGAAGTGCACTCTTGAAGTAATTACGAGGCAGAAGAAACAGTATTTACTCTCATAAATAATCCTGACAGCGCAGGGAGCCACTTCAACCAGGAAGGTCCTTCTTCTTTCCTTGGAGTTTGGGGAAGGTGAGCCTTCCAATCCATAAATCTGTCAATCACCCATGTTATCATTTACAGCATACTGCCAGCGCAGTCTTACTCCAGGATGTGTATTAGCTATGTTGGTTCACAAAAACACATCGCACAGGTAAACTAAAGAAAGAAAGAAAATTTTGTAAAATCTCTACACATTCTTCATGAGCTTGAACATTGTGACAGGGCCAGATCTGACATTACGTGAAACTTTCAAAGTGGCGTGAAGCTGATGAAGCGATTCTCACTTTGACAGAATCTGACATGCCTTCATGTTTTTTTTAATTAATTTTTTTAAGTAAACTAAAGTAAGACATTTGAATGGAGTTTTGATTAGATTTAGGAAGTATCCTCCAGCTTTTAAACACCATCATTTGATCAGTAAAAACAATCCAAAGTTACCTTAGATTTTTGTCCTGTTCGACTCTTTTGACACCTGTGTATCAGTTTATGATGTCACAGATCAGCAATGGTAGAGCAAAATTACAAAGTTACAGTTGACATAAGAAAAGCCTGGGTTTCAGCGAGAGCAGGAGTGCTGGGGCCCAGATTCGACATGATTTTGTCCCTCTTCAGCGTGATGTCATGTACCACTGGAAGTGTTTCAGGAGCGACGGACTCCTGGAGCTCCACCTGCTCGGCTGAATTTATGAGATCGGAAGTTTACCTGAACGCTTTGAGATCACATGAGAATCACACGATCATCTCCTCAATTAAATAGTTATTTCTCACCGTGTCTTGACCTGTCAAGAATCATACAAATAAAACTGATGAGTGAGGCCAAATAAAATATGCTTCTGAGGCTCTTAAATGAAACAATGTGGTTGAAATCTTTCCTCTAAAATGACTGAAATGCTTTTAATTTTTGAAGAAATTAGAACTTGATTCCTTTCCTGGTAACTGCTTATGTTTACAAAACTAACATGTTATGTTACTAGTTAGAAGAAAAGGTAATTTGAGCACTTTCTAATTTCTTAACACTGGTTATGACTTACGTAAATTAGTGTCACTAAAACTGAAGTAAGCACATGTTTTATTATAATTTCTAGAGTAGTAATCATAACAGCAAATGTGTGACAATGAGGAAAATGAGATGTGTGGATACTAGAAGAACTAGAGGTTCCTGCTTCAGCATTTCAGTGAGCAGTGACTGTTCCATAATTTGATTCTAATTTGAAAAAGAAAGTGGGAACATATTTTTAAATTCTCTTTATTATTCCAAAAGGGTTTTTTTTGTGTGTAATCAAACCACAACCACTGAAAAACTTGTGACACTGTAGGTGCCAGTGAGCGTGACGTGACCTCTCTCTCATGTGCATTGACCAATTTTAAATTACCATTACTTTGGTTTGCTGTGAGACATATCCAACAATAACTGGAACCTAAATGTCGCTCAAGTCTCAGCCATAAGCGGACTAAACTAAAGCATTGCTTTTTGCCGTGGTATTGTGATACTATTATTTATTTATTTTCAGTTGGAATAAAATGAATATCTATTGTAATGGTTCAGTGGTCCAGAAATCAGGGGAAATGTGTTGGACACCTGTTTCTGTCTCCTTCTAATGAGCCCATTCATTAACATGGCATAATTATATAATAATAGCCCCATGGAGAGAAATGGCTCTTTGTTTTACACTTATCTCTGTCAGATTTATTGTATATTCATTTCATTCATAGAGTTTTATTAGTTTATTGGTGTTCACAGAGACACACTCACACACAGAGGATGTGATGTGTTCTGCCGAGCTAAGGAACTTGTATATAAAAGTTAGGATACGTGCAAAGATATTGCTAAGGTCAATTTGGCACATATAACTGAACACACACACACACACACACACACACACACACACACACACACACACACACACACACACACACACACACACGTCATCTCCCAACAGCTACATGGGTACATATTAGCACACCTAA
>JAOWBL010020638.1:11342-21950 GCA_028564865.1 Zenarchopterus dispar
ACACACACACACACACACACACACACACACACACGTCATCTCCCAACAGCTACATGGGTACATATTAGCACACCTAAACTACCATAAATGTGATTTTGCATTCGCATTGACCTGTTTACACAGATATTGTTATCTTCAAATAGGGAGAGCTGGAACTGCTGGAGATAACACTTCAGTCAGATGGCAGCACAGAGCCGTCTCCTCACATGTTTTTCTTGCAGTTAGTCAGCCCACCAAGACCCTGTGGATCCCAAAAGGCTCTGTCTGTTATACAATATTATTCAGTGTGCCACATACAGTAGAGAGATAGATATTTTGACTTTCCAGCAGAAAAGACCCACCAAATACAGGATAATGTTAAAAAAAAATCCAGCACTTTTTGCTGTGACCTTTCCAGGGTTTCTTACTATTCGGTCACAAGTATGACAGAAGGAGACGGATGTATTTCATATGTAGCTCACTGAAACAGAAACCTTCCCTACATAATACATTATTCACAATTAGATAACTTATTACTTCTTAACAATCCTTCATACAACTACAAATGAGAGCCCTCAGTCATGCTGTTATGATGAGGTGTGTAGGGGGGGATCCAAATACAGGAGATGGGGAGGTGGTAGGAATAGTAAACAAAAGAATCCTTCAAAAGAAACTAAATCGAAAACACAGCCAGGCTGGAAATTTCTAACAACCAAAAATCCAAAACAGCTCTGAACAAGAATGCACAAAGAAACCATCAATGAGGAGTAGGTGGGGATGATTTAGGCCAACCAGAACAGGAACAACAGGAAGTCATGAGGACACAACAAACAAGGAGGACGTACAAAGAAATACAGGAACTGAGTCATGGATAAAACTAAACAAAGCAGAGGATTCACTGGGAGAATCAAGAAACTAAGAAAAGACAGAAGACACATAACATAACTCCCAAACAACGGCAGCATCATGAAAATACATGAAAGTTATAAAAAAATAAGATGACAGGAAAACCAAACCCCAACAGAAAGCCAAGATCATAACACACGCTGCATCTCGTCTGGCTTCTTTTGTACTGCTTTGTTGCTAATACCAACAAACAATCATCAATGCTCATAACAGTCAGTCAAAAGCTAACTTATTAAGATTTTATAAGATCAAGAATATCAAAAGTCATGCTGGAGAAAGCTTTGTAACCCTGAGAGTGTTGAACTGAGAACTATGTCAGAGGTTCTTTGTGAATCCTGAGATCTATTTTCAGGCACCCGGTTACAGAAAACAACAAACAAGCCAGCCTTCGGATTTGAAGGCATCAGGTAGTGAAACTGTGTGATTCACCTTTAAAGTCTCTTTTCAACATGCTGACTAAACAATTTAAGAGGTTGTTTTAAACCAAACTAAAATGATTTGTTTCCTCAGGCTAACAAAGTTTTTGTTCCCAGTTTGTACCACCTAAACCAAAACCAACAACCGTGATGCCTAAATGTAACCAGGGCAGACAGTTAAAAAGCAAATAAGACTAAAATTACGTAGAAAAGTAAACATCGCTGTCTCCAGGTGGTGGTACAAGCTCGGTTTTTGTGCTGTTAGAACATTATATACAACCCAAAAATATAAACACATAAAGTTAGGTATAATTAAATGTTCCACTTCGGTTCCAACAACTGAAGGAAAAAAAAAAAAGTCTTATTACCCTATTTCTCCTAATTAACACACCGGGCGCGTAGCAAATTACCAGCAGGGCGCATTTATTTAAGACCTAATGATGGCAGTTGTTCAATGTTAGGCTTTAAAACAATAAAGTGTCACAAAAAATGTCTAACATACATGAATGATTAAAAAATAACTATGAAAACTGATCTATTCGGTTGTTAAATACAGTAAATGATCTTGCTCGTCCGTGCAGCATATTGCTAATTTCTATGTACATGTAACCAAATTCATTCACATTCAAGAATTAACTTTCTTATCAGCACTTTATTTCCATATATACATACCGGTAATTAAAAAAAAAAAAAAATTATCATAACTGGCATAAAAATAATAGCTGTGCCCTGGCATTGTGGGTGGGGGTGTGTCTGTCAGAGAGGGAGCGTTAATAAGGAGAAATACGCTATTTTATTTGTCAAAAGTAAATGAATGTTAGAAAAAAAATATAACCATGAAGCCAGACTTCTGAAGAAACTCACTTGATGTTGATTAAAATGTGTGTTTCAAGCATGTGGGCAGTCTAACAAAAGCAATGCCCTTTTAATTTACAAGCTGGACACATTTTATGCCAAGGTCTTCTGAGTTTGTCAGAATAAACACCAATATCACTGACAGACTTCAACTAACTTGAAAATGCAATTTGATTGATTTGCACTGTGACATCCCCAGCTGTTTGTCTCCTCAGTTGCTTGGCTACAAATGTTGTTTTCATGAAAGAGTCGTCTAGTTTAGACTGCCAGCAAACATAGATGTGGAAGAAAAAAAAAGCTACTGCAATGACAAGGCTCAGTCATCTTTAAAATGTCCCTGTAATAAATTGCCAACTTGCCCAGTTGCATTTCCCATGAAGACTCCAAGGATAGGCTCCAGCAGACCCCCATCACGCTGAATAAGAAGAAGTGAGTATAGATGATGGATGGATAGATCTCAAAACCTACAGCAGACCCTTAGGCACAATATCCAAGCTGGCTTTAGACCTGAGTGCTATATTTATGAGTGCTTTGACTTTCCTTTAGAACCTCTCCAATCAGTCTGCTCATAAGGACCTCATTGTTTTTTCACAAGTAAACACTCCGGCTGTGCAGTGTTTGCTGCTGGTGCGCAATATTTGTAGACCCTGTAGCTCCAGAAATCAACAGAGAAGTAAACCATGTCTGTATCTCAGAGATGCAGGAGTTTTGATAAAGCATCAGTATTTGATATCCTGCGAATGAAGACGGGTTGGATGTAGACACCTCAATGTTCCTCTCTGAAACACCAGGGAAGCTGTTATGCAAATGTGTTGGCAAGTTGCCACTGACCTTAAATATCCATAATTATGACTTACTTTGAATGCTGTTCAGTTTATTTACTGATTTGTGCAAAAGCAGTAAAACTTTAACTGCACAAATCAGTAATTTTGTTTCCCAGGCTGTACAACAGAGTTGTTTCTCTTGTTTTTTGTTTGTTTTGTTTTCATTTAAATGATGGGGCTTAAATAGCTTTTTTTTTTGTTTGCTTATGTGCTGTCACCTAAAAGTGGTCATTAAAGAGACCTCAGTTCTTGGAAATTTCCCATTGATTATACTTTTAGTCTCTCTCTGCTTTTGGTCTGAGAGCAGCGGCAGTGAATCGCCATGGTTACCACAACCTACCTTGTCTCTGTCACTCTGCCATACTCAGCTTCTAACTTTACATTTCATTAATGTAAAATATTTGGTACTTTCTTGACATTGTTAGATTTACTTTCCTTGTTTTACCTGTTTGGACATGATCTATTAGCAGGAAATGTGTAACTTCAGGCTGCATAATGTTTTAGAAACATGATTTCAAACGTGAAATTTCTATTCCTGTAGTAATAATTTGCTGTCTAGGTCCACTCATAGACATATGTACAGTATATTCATGTGCATTCTTAATAATAAAGTCTAGTGCAGGAGTCTGTTTCTTGACTTCATCCAGGCAGCCTGATGAAGGGCAGCGCCTAATTCAAGCAGCAGAGAATCAGTACGAGCTGCTGTTTTTCTTTTGTGGGATTAAAGAAATACATAGTCTCAAAGGAGCAATGTTCAATGGTGAGCCCTTTCCCCTCAACTGATATCAACATGTCCACTTAAACCCTGACTAAAGCAATTAGGAAGCTCTCCATGGTGTCTCAAAGAGAGCTGTTGTGACAGTGATTGATCCAAAGCACCGCAGACTCATCTCTTCTCTCTATTGTCTTTGTATTGATTGGCACTTGACTAATTACAGTAGCATTGCCTTCATAATTTCTTGGAAGACTTTGCACTTCTTAACATACATATAAATGAACTGGTTGTCAAGTTGACAAAAAGCTGCTGATTTTCAATTTAACTGATTTACATACTCTGACTATCTACTTCCTTCAATTAATTTGCGCTTGCCTTCTCCCCCATGTGAACGGCTAAATTAAATTGTCTAATATGAATTGCTCTCATAGCTCCAGCAAACAGCACAATGTCTCCTCTGCGGGGTTAGCCTCCAGGAAATAGACTTCCATTAAGTTGTCAGTTATCAGGCACCAAGACCTGCAAGGGGTGGAGATTTTTTTCAGTCAAAACAATGGATGGATCTGCTGGTTCACACTGAGCAGAGGCACATGGAAGACTGAGTCCTGCTGAGAAGCTATATAAGAGTACGAGATGTGCCATTAAACATTACTGACTACATACATGCTTTCACAGAGAATTTCAAAACAAAAGCAGTTCATTTTTCAGCTTTTCTCCAATCAAATCTGTCATTCAGAAGAAAACAGGACTGGATGGGCCTGCTAAAATATTATGACAAAGTACTGCTGAGAAAATCTGACAAGTTTTCATGAAAGGCTCTTCTTGCATGGTTCACTCACCAAAAGGATTTTCCACCCCTTTCTGATTTATCTGAAAAAATAGGAAATTCACTGCAGTATTTTATTTAGGCTGAGTTCATATTTAACACACGCTTACTTCAAATGGTTACCCATCACACAAACTGAATCAAGAGATTAGGAGCCACAATAATCAGTGTAATATTAAATAATTTTACAGCTGGTCAAGGAAGAAATTAATCTGACTCAGTGACAACTTGAAATCAAAAGCTCCTTTCTGGAGTGTAAAAATACTTTTTTTGAAGGGTTAGAAGACAGTTACTCTTCTGTCAGGTAGTGCTGCTTTCAGACACAAAATCCATTTAACACAGTAGGAGATAAACAAAGTGACCATTTAGTCAGGCCTTTAAAAACTATTAAAATAGCTGCCATTCAGACTCTTTTCCACTAAGCAGGATCCTTCAGAGGGAGGCCTGACTGCCTGCTCCTGTCACCTGTCTCTTCATTCATTGGTTCTGAATCAAGAGAAGCTAAGACAGAATCAATCCACTGTTTTTCTCAAATCACAACCAGTGGAATCACCTGCAAAAGTCAGCAGCTTTGACTGAGTAGCCATTCCCACGGTGCATGTGTTGCACACAGGCAGGTCTTCCTGCAGCAACTGATGATGGCCGTTGTCCCATATGAAATTCTCTAACCCAACACAGGGCGATATGAAGAAATGCTAATTGTAAAAGGATTCATTAGTTTTAGTTTTAGCTTGTAGTTTGTAATTGGTTATTTGTCAGAAAGTTACTGAAACACCATGGAGCTGGAACATTGTCCTGCTTTGCTGATTCACAAATGTAAGTCTACATACCATAGCCTAGTGAAAGCAGTCAGTATAATGTAGAAATACAAGTATAAATATATAAAGGCAGACAGTGAAAAAACTAAACCAACTTTAAAAATCCTTTTTGAGAACCATGTATTTTGTATTGCACATACCATATAATAAACAGTATATACCGTCTCTGGGGTTGTTGTAACAACATAGTATGGCACCATAAAAGTTACAGCACAACCAGAGACCAGTTGTGTGACTGCCATGATTTAAAAAAGCTGAACAAATTCATAAAGAGGACTTGACTGTGGATTGCTCTGGAGCCTCTAGAGCTGATTGTGCAAAGAAGGATGCTTCCTAAAATGGAAAACATAATTGATAATACTGAGCAACCTCATCACAAGAAAGTGTTTCTGAACAGGAGATCCTTCCTGTCCAGAGCTATAACCATCTCTGAAGAAACTTCAATAATGACATACTGCAATTTATAATATCCCTTCAGGGCTTGATAAAGAGTTGAATTGAATTGAATTAAATTTAACTGGACCCCCCCCCCACCCCCCCACCCCCACCCCACCCCTTTCTGGGTTTACAAAGTATGAATCCAAAATGCAAGTGACCAGAGTAATAATATTAAAGTCTTTATTTTCAATCAGCGCTGCTACCAAGGCTGGATACCAAGAAATATATTTATTCATTAATTAAATCAGCTAAATAAACAAACATAAGCCAGGATGAGCACATAGCTTGAGATTGATGTGCACATTCAGAGAAGGGCAGCTAAAAAGAAAGGTCTAACTAGATCAGAACAGGAAAACCAAAGCTCTTCACAAATAACTTTACTTTATCTTCCTGGGATGTTGATGATGGTTTGCATAAATATTCATATCCATAAAACATTTATAAAACAGGTTATTTTGATTATGAATTGTACCTTATGTAGTCAATTTTGTTAGACCTTCTCTGATTTTTAAAACTTACATTCACAGAGGAAATATTCATATTTTGAGTATTATTACAGTAATACCACAACTAACAATCATTTGGATAAATTATTAAAAAGTATTGTAAAAGCACATCACATTTTTATGTAAGCCCTCTTTCCATATTTACCCTTCTAAATATATCCAATTAAGAAGCCTTTTAAGTTTGCCATGAATTGTCTTTTTTTTTCTTTTTTTTTTTTGTAAAAATGCTTTTCAAAATAAGAGTATGTTCATACATATAACCAAAGGAGAAAATAAGATACTCTGCAGACAGCAGGTTCAGGCAGGATTCAGTCTATAACAAGTCCCACATTTAGATCCCAAAATCTGACAGCCTAATAGAGAAAATAAATACTGCCTTCACTTCAGAAATAGAATTTTTGTCTTTTCTTTTCATCTTGATCCAATTTGTGTCAATCAAAGGAAATGCATTCAAAACAATGAGTAAATACTGCAGCGAGGAAAGTAAAATTGCGTTTCAATCAATTCAACTCACTGATCAGAAGACAGTTCTGAGTGCACTGAATATGTTTTTTCATAATATTTTTAACATTTTTTCACATCGCCAATCATCTTTTTTTTTCAGTTATAATAATAGTTTTTCTGCCAGCTACTTTTGGAGATTCATTTGAAAAAGCCACTCTGTACCTATTCTGCAAAAGCAGAAGGAACAAGAGGCGGCAATTAAATAAGAAAATTAAAGGTACTGCACAAACAGGCTGCTGTAAACTCTGTGAAAGTTTATTACATGAAAGTATGTTTCCAGCTAATATCTGGTGTCTAAGCAAAAAAAATGTATGCAAACTCCTAAAAAACAGAAAGTTTAGTAGTGACGATGGACTTTTAAAACTCAAATATGTGCAGTGACTACAAATGTTTTAATCTAACCATCTTTTTTTCATTTGAATCTTATTTTAAGTGCATATAGTAAGGACAATTTTATTGAAAAGATATTCAAAAGATTTATGTGGCTATTTTATATGTGAATAAACACATTTATACAGCTATATCAACTCAAATATTTGCAATTTATGTGAAAAATATTTTAACTCCAGGCCAGTTTTGGAACTTTCAGTAGAATCACTGATTAAAGTAATTACTTCTTTTTGTCACACACGGTGAGCCAAAATCCCAAATATGTTGACCTTTCGTAGAACACATATAACGTATAAAAAGCCATCGTAAGCATTACAAGTATGATCATGACGAAGGGGAATTCACGCCTATAAAAACAGTCTCATATGCAGCAGAGACTTGTAAAAATCCAGAAATTCAACCAGTCAGAAGACACTTAAGAACCTATAGGCACACGGCAACATTTTAGGAAGTAGTGTTACTTGTGTGATCTTTCTTTATCACTAAAACAATTTTTGGGAGGTATTTTGGTTGTGAAGCGGACGTAGAAGTTCTCTAGAACTAGAACAAATGGAAATGGCTATCTGGTATCCACCTTAAACACCACCTGAACAAAGTGGCATCACAATACATACATCTCATGTGGTCAGAAGTGGTATTACTACATTGAGTGACTGTTTGGAGTTTGGGTTTATCATTTTTTTTGGTGACTGAGCGGATTCTCTTGGTTCCACATTAAAACTAGTGGTGATATACACAGATACCCTAAAATGGTTCATGGTGGGTATACGTCATATTCCATCCCAGAGATGATTTGAAATAAGTATCGGCTTGTTTATAACTGTAGTATTAAAAAGATTAGATAATCTTATGAAGATGAGGTAAAGCTTGTATGGGAAATGGATGCCTTGTTCCACCATTTACATCTGTCACATAAAATTAACTGTCTCCATTTTGTGCTCTTGTGAACTTATATTTGCTATGTTGAGCACATAAAAGCATTGATGTTGACAAGTGTGTCTTTGCCAAATACCACTGGACCAATGTTTGGTTTCTTTAAGAGACTGCTGATTTAATTTAAATTTGTTATTTATAATCAGTTGTTAAACTGTAAGAACTGAACAAAAGCAATTCAAACATTTGTTAGGAAGCTGTGATGAGCTGCCAGTATAAAATGAAAAATGTCTATCAAACTGATTCTGAGAGTATAATTTCCATCAATTAAAAAAAATGCAGTGCAATGTTTTGTGTGGATGTCAGTTCAGATCACCAACATGAAATACTTGTGGATTTCAAAATGACACAAAGTTCAATGTCTGAAAATGTCAGAATGTGAAAAATCTATTAAAGTGAATAAGAAAACAAAACAACAACAAAGGTTTTCTGTCTCATGGGACCACAGCAGTATCCTTTCACTTGTCCTTAATAAATATGTCTAGATTTATTTATAAATGCAAATAATACAGCTTGTCATTCAACCGAATTGTTTCCTGTGAATAGACTGGATAATAAAGGCTAAATTTCTCCAAAGCTGTGGTGTATTACACCAGTCGTCTCCTCCTCCATGCAGAGCATGTGATTGAAATCTCCTGGGTGCATGTGAGGAGCAACAGGCATGCCGTGCCAAGGTCCAGAAGACACCCTGCAGCCTTCAAACAAGCAGGACGCAAGTCAATGAAAACATCAAACAGCTCCCCGCAGGACCCAGATGAACAGAGAGCTGCCGGGGATGATCGAGCTGTTTTTAAAAATGCTCCAACCAAACAATAATCTGGCGTTCATGTAAACTCAAACAGCACATTTGCAGGACATAAAGAAAGCTGCGCTCAATCTTCTCACACAAAACTAGAATCAAGTGAAAGAAAATTATGCTTCTGCTGGCTTTTAGATAAAGAAATGTACTTTTTTTTTTCAAATTCAGAGGATGAATTATTTAATGAACTAATCTAATTATCTAAATTTCTGTTTTTTCTGTTATTTTCAATCCTGAAATGTTATTCAGCCCGTTACTGTTCACGTAACACATTTCATAGACTGCAGCACCACCATGCCAGCCCCATTAAATGTGAAAAGTTCTTACATGTCGCCACATAGATTTGCAGCATTTACACAGTTTGCAGTAGTTTTTGTTTCTGTTTTAGATTTCTCAGCCACCCTAAGAAGCACTATGTGAGCACATTTAAGTACGTTTCTACTCTGAATATTTATTATTCGTACTGTTCTTTTTTCCACTTTTTCAAAATAATAAAAAAATGGCTTTTATTTCAAATGTTAGTTTTGAGTTTAATATAATTTAATATTTTTTAAAAAGAAAGAAGTCTTTCTGTGTTATTTCAATACTGGTTTTTCCTCTTTCCTTAGTTGTGTTATATAACCAGGCTCAAGTAAATATGTGACTGTGAATTCCCCGTCTGTGGACTCCCAGGAGAAGATGAAGAGAGCAGTCAGTGACTGAATTTTATCTTTACAACTTTCATCACCAGTGCAGTCTTTTACTGGGTTTCCCTCTTTTTACGGAGGACTACTTCCTGATCCTGGATCAACTCCGGCTGCCAACAGAGTGGATCAGCTGACTACTCTTAACACTCAAGTTCGTGCTCACATTAATGTTGTCTAATGTTTGCTCAGTGCATATATGACAGAAACACAATAAAATGGCATGCACAATTACATTAATAGACAATAAAATTTTTCCCCCCACAGGATCCATTTCGACATGTCACAAAGGGAAAAGCATGAGACTAAATGATGACATTAATCATGTCTGAATTCCAGTGCAATTTCCTTACTTATAGGTTAAATACAAGTCCCATTAAACAAAGTCCAATATAATCCAAGTCAGTACAATTATGTTCCATTTAAATCCAATTAATCTAATCAAATTCAATCAATTCAAATGCAATTAATTCTCACAGGTTTTAATCCAGTCCAGCAGTACATCATAGAAGTATTCATATGCTAGTTAATAAAAACTGAGCGAGATGACATGACCAACAGATTGCATGGACTCTTCACCAAGCTCAACGAGGACAGCCATCTGCCCCGACCAGTTGGGGGAAGGGAAGAGAGGACAGAAACACCAACAAACATGAAAACACCAGATCAGGGATGCCTTTTATCCATCCATCCTCTATCTATACCCACTTCATACTCCTCAGGGTTACAGGGGTCTGCTGGAGCCTTTCATAGGTGTCTTTGGGTGAAAAGCAGTGCACAACCTGGACAGGTGGCCAGTCTATAACAAAGACCTTTTATGTGAAAAGAAAAAGGGGGAAAATTATCTCAAAATGTGTTGTTGTTTTTAAAAAAAGCTTTCTATATCTATCAACAGATTTGCACATAAATCACATTGTTATTAAAAACTTACTCTGATTTTAGAACAGCCATATCTTCTGTCGAACGAAACGAGGTGAAGGAAAAATATGAAGTTGTATGCAAATAATGATAATAAT